>CANXYC010558758.1:0-13376 GCA_948193065.1 Aleurites moluccanus | reverse complement strand
ATTAAAGTCATATTTGAGACTTTATATTGATATATTCATGCTATATGAGACATTTACATATAATATGTTATAATAGGACTACTTCGATGGTGTAGTTAATAATCCATCGGCTGTGTACACAGATATATGTTTATATGCTCTGACCTCTACTAGGGAGGGTGAAATTCCCTATACCATGGTGTGATTAGAGGGAAATGAGAAGGAAGAGAAGTGAAGTAACAACACAATATTATGATATGATATGTTATCCTGCTATATTATATGCATTATGGTTCATGATATGTATTTCACCATTTCATCATCAGTTATTGATTATATACAGATCATTAATGGATAGATGTGACTTTTCATGAATAATATTGCATATTCATATATTAGATTCACTAAGTATAGTCTTATACTCACCCCTCAGTTGTTAAATGTTTTCAGGATCTCGGTGAGGCAGTTATCCATTGGCTATATTACCATCAGCCTTGGATTACATATGTATGTATTGAGATTACTCCTGTGTATAGATGTTCCTTGGTATAATGTATATAGAGCTTGGTATAGCTAAGAGTTTAATGTTTTAAAGTGATCATAATGTTAACAAAGTTTGATACGAGAATGTTAATGTTACATATATATGATATGAGAAATTTATATGATGTATATATGATATGAGATGTGAATGAAAACATTGAAGTGCATATTGAGTTGTGATTGACTAATGGAGGTTAAAAGGGGATGTATGTTTAATTAGAAGTGTAAGTCTTTAATTCTTACGGATAGCTTAAGTCAAAGTCATAAAGGAAACTCTATCAGTTTTTCTGTAAGAATCTTATGATGTTTTAGAAAAAAAAATTATCACCTAAAAAGTATCATATGTTTAAGTAATGATTGTTAATAACATTATGGGTTTATAAAAGTGATGTTTAAGTAATAGAAATGGTTCTTCGAGGTACTGGTTGCTTTGGCATTTCTTGTACCCTAGGACCGTCATGGTCTAAAATTGGGTCGTGACAACTTAAAACCCTAAAAATGGAGATTTCTTGAGGAACTTGGATTTTTGAGGTCCTTAAAGTAATTATTCTTCAATCTCTTGTCATAAATGAAAGAATAAATGAAGGAAGAAATATTTGGTTGGGTGGTTGAGAAAATTTATGAAGAAAAAAGTAAGGGAGCTAAAATGAGTAAGTTGGAAAATGAAGAAAATAAGGATTCTATTTATAGGCCCTAACCTTGCACGCCTATGAAAAGGTTTCACACCCATAAAGGTTACTATTTATGTGTTCTTGGTGAAATTCTAAAATTCAGGGCATTTTCATGCCTATGATAAAGTATTCATGCCCGTGAAAAATGTTATGATGCATTTCTCAAGCTTTTCTCCATTCTAGCTTGGCCAAAACTCATCTAAACACATCTAAGCAAATCAAAACTTAATATGGAACCTTTCTAACAGTAGTTTATACTCAAACACAATATGATATACCATTCTATCATGCAAACACATGGAATTAAGCTAACAAATCAAGTAAACTCATTTAAGAGCTCAAAGAAACACATTCAAGGTCAAACATACTCAACTTTGATCATGCAATCCAAGTCTCGAGTATTAAATTCTTCCCACTTTAGGAAAATTTTTCCTCGAATTTAAAGAAATTACCTTATCCTTGAAACAGATAGAGGTACTTGACTTGCATACTCTGCTCACTCTCCCAAGTGCATTCTTCCATCACTTGGTTCTTCCATAAAACCTTTACCATTATTATGTCTTTATTTCTTTGCCTCTTGATCATTCTATCCATAATGGAAACTGTAGTCTCTTCATAAGTCAAATTTTGTTAAAGATCCACTGTTGGAACTTGTAACATGTGAGAATGGTCAATAACATACTTTTGAAGCATTGACATATGAAACACTGGATGCACATTGTCCAAATTAGGTGGCAAGGCTAACCTATAAGAAACCTCTCCAACCTTATTAAAAATCCCAAAAGGTCTAATGAACCTTGGAGATAACTTGCCTCTCTTTCCAAACTCCTTTCATAGGTGAGACCTTTAAGAACACTAAGTCTCCAACTAAAAATTGAAGGTCTTTCCTCTTTGGATCTACATAACTCTTTTGGCGACTAAAGGTTGTCTTCAATCTTTCTCTTGTGAGTTGAAACTTCTCTGATGTATATTGTATCAACTCAGGCCTTTCAATTTGCTTCTCTCCAATTTCGTCCCAACATAATGTAGATCTACATCTCCTACCATACAAAGCTTTATAAGGAGACATATGAATAGTCAAATGGTAGTTGTTATTGTAGGCGAACTCTATCAATTGCAAGTGCTTATCCCAATTCCCTCCAAATTCTAGAAAGCACATTCTTAGCATTTCTTTTAAAGTTTGGATAGTCCTCTTTGTTTGCCCGTATGTCTGAGGATGGAATGATGTGTTGAAATCAAGTTGTGTACCCAAACATTCTTGTAACTTCTGCCAAAACCTTAAAGTAAATTGAGTACCTCTATTTGAGATAATAGAAATTGGAATTCCATGAAGCCATACTATCTCATCAATATATATTTGTGCAAACTGAGAAGCTGTATAGGTTATCTTGACTGGCAAGATGGGAGCTGACTTTCTCATTCTATCCATAATTACCCAAATTGAATCATGCCCACATGAAGTTCTTAGCAGTCCTATAACAAAATCTATGGTTATCCTCTCCCATTTCCATGATGGCAAAGGTAACTACTGAAGTAGTCTCAAAGGCTTCTGATGCTCAAATTTCACCTATAAAAAAGTCAAACACCTTGCCGCGTACTTTTCTACATCCTTTTTTTATCCCACTCTACCAATAAGAACTCTTGATGTCGTGGTACATCTTTATTGCATTTGGATGCACACTATAGCTAGAATGGCGTGCTTCCTTAAGAATCATTTCCCTTAAATCATCTAGTGCTAGAACATATACTTTGTTGCCCAATCTTAATACACCATCAATCATAACAAAGCCTGGAGCTTTCTTTATTCCCACATTACTCTTCAGCTTCACTAATTGAGGATCCTTATTTTGTGTTTCTCTTATCTGATCAATAATAACTTGTTTGACTTGAAAATGAGCCAAAAACACATCTGAATCTGACAAAAAAAATCCAATTCCCATGTCATGCAAACTTTACACCTCTCTCATTAAAGATCTTTTACTCATTTGGATATGGGCTAAACTCCCCAAAGACTTCTTACTCAAAGCATCTATGATCATATTAGCTTTTCCTTGATGATACAAAATCTCACGTTCATAATCCTTTAACAACTCCATCCATCTTTTTTTACCTAAGATTGAGATCCTTCTATTAGAAAACATACTTCAATCTCTTATGATCTATGAAGATCTCACATTTATCTCCATACATATAATGTCTTTATATCTTCAGGGAAAACACAACAACAACAATCTCAAGATCATGTGAAGGGTAATTGACCTCATACCTAGAAGTATAGGCTATCACTTTACAATGCTGCATAAGCACATAACCAAATCCCACTCTTGATGCATTGCAATACACCTCATATCCTCTTTCACCTGACTGTAAGGCCAAAATAGTTATCGCGGTAAGACTAGTCTTCAGCTTAGGGAAACTCCCTTCACATCCATCTGTCTATTGAAATTTCACTTGCTTCTGGGTAAGCTTAGTCAAATGAGCTACAGTCTTAGAAAAGTCTTGAACAACCTTATATAGTAACCTGCCAAACCTAAGAAACTTCTAACTTCTGAAACATTGGTGGGTCTAGGCCAACTAAGAATCCCATCCACTTTCCTTGGATTATCCTTATGCACTTCCTTCCTCATAACATGTCTAAGAAAACAAATACTTTCAAGCCAAAACTCATATTTAGAGAACATAGAAAACAGTTGATGCTTTCTCAAAGTTTGCAACACAATCCTAAGATGTTCTTCATGCTCTTCCTCATTCTTAGAATGCACAATGACAAACTTGTCTAGAAATGGCTTAAACACCCTATTTATCAAGTCTATGAAAGAAGTTGGTGCATTGGTCAATCCAAATGGTAACACTAAGAACTCATAGTGACTATATCTTGTTGGAAAAGTTGTCTTCGTCACATCCTCATTCTGAATTCTTAATTGATGGTAGCTTGACCTCATGTCTATCTTAGAGAAGTGACTACCACCCTATAACTGATCAAACAAATCATCTATCCTTAGCAAAGGATATTTATTCTTGACAGTGACCTTATTAAGCTGTTTGTAGTCTATGCATAACCTCATAGGACCATATTTCTTCTTCACAAAGAGCATTGGTACACCCCACAATAAACTATTGGGTCTAATAATTTCCTTATCAAGCATATCTTGCAATTGAGTCTCTAACTCTTTCAACTCTACTGGTGCCATACGGTATGGAGGAATAGAAATCAAACATGTTCCAGGTAGCAATTCAATACCGAATTCTATCTCAATATTTGGTGGCAACCCTGGTAACTCTTTAGGAAATACATTTGAAAACTCACTAACAACAAGAATCTACTCTAGACCTTTTACTTCCTTTTAAGTATCTTGAATGTAAGCCAATTATCCTTGATAACCTTTACTTAACAATCTCCTTGCCCTGATGGTGGATATCACATTATATGGCACTTCACTCTATTCTATTTGAAACACAAACTCTTCACTCGAAGGTGGCTTAAAGACTATCTTCTTCCCATTACAATATATGGTTGCATAATACTTAGACGACCAATCCATGCCTAAAATCACATCAAACTCTAACACAGGCAACTCATTCAAATCTATATCTAAACTCTTACCACTTATGTTAACCACACAAGACGGGTAAAAGTTTTAAACTTCAATCTCTTCCTTTAAATAAGTAGATACAATCAAATCATTCTTAAGAAATTCACACGATACATTCAACTTCTTAGCAAAACAAGATGAAACAAAAGAATGCATAGCTTCTGAATCAAACATTACTATAGCATTCAAAGCTTGAATCAAAAGTGAAAGTCTTTAAAAATTAATGACAACTTAAAATTAATAAGGAGAAGAAGGAAAGAAAATTCACACAAGGAATTTATAGTGGTTCGGACAAAACAAGCCTACATCCACTCCTCAAGATCACACTTGAGTATTTTACTAACTTTGATCCTTTTACAGGTTCAAGATCAAACATCTAAGTGTTTTGGCTCACACTAAACCTTACAAGTGTGAAAGTCCCTTAGCATCCAAGAGGGGGGTGAATTGGTTGTCTTATAAAAATTAATGACAACTTAAAATAAATAAAGATAAGAGGGAAGGAAAATTCACACAAAGAATTTATAGTGGTTCGGCCAAAATATGCCTAAGTCTAGTCCTTAAGATCACACTTGAGTATTTCACTAACTTTGATCCTTTTACAGGTTAAAGATCAAACCTCAAAGTGTTTTGGCTCACACTAAACCTTACAAGTGTTTTACAAAAAGGCTCACACACAACCCAAAAGAATTACAAGAGATGAGAAAGAAATTATCCAATAACTTTTACCTAACTCTGAGAAATTAATTACACTTTAACAACTTTGAATTTTAAGCAATTAATTCTCTTTTCAATAAAAAAAACTAAATTTTAAGCTTAAGAACACTTAAATGCTTTAAAGTTATGAATTAATGCATAATAAATGATTGTTGTTATATATTAACTTTATACCAACCCATATAAATAGTCATCATCTTAAAAGAGCAGCTTGGGTGCATTAAATATGTATTTAATGTAAATTCACATCATTGCAATGGCTATATTCTTGTCAATTTTTCAGGTGTAGTGGCTGCTACAAACATAGTAACGGGTACTTTTAACTAAGTGGTGAGCGTGACTCAGTCTTGCAATGAAAACTTAACAACTGTGACCTTTAGTGTAACAACGGTGAATTACTTAGTAACAGGCGCTACATCCTTAGTAGCAGGGATGAAGGATCATCCAAATTTCCAAATTATTTCTATGTCTCTGAGCCCAATCAGTAGTGGGTGCCACTCAACATATAGCAGGCGCTACGTCTTAACTTTTTGAACTCTTGAGATAGGATTCAAAATTCTGGGTTGTGAATGCTTGTGTAGCGGCTATGAATTACATAGTAATGGGAGCTACATCCTTAGTAGCGGGGGCTACACTTTAGACTCACCTACTTGATCTTTCTGGATGGAATGTAGCAGCTGTGAATAAAGAGGTAGTGGGCACTACTTACTTAATAGCGAGCGCTACATGTTTGTGTAGTAGGCACTACTGATGAAAAAGATGCAGTATTAAAGAGATCCTTGCAAATAAACAAGCAAACAACATTAGATAAATAATTAGTTATTTGTTCCTATCAAAATGAGCATGTTAGCTATTCAAGGTCTAACTTCAATGGATTCTTGAAATTTCTTGATTTTCCAAATGAATCAAGGATGGAAAATAGAAGAACAAAGATTAATTCTAGGTTTTCCTTAGTTTTTCCTTAAGAAAAAACTTGAAAATTGAGGGAGAAATGATGGTGGTGGGGGGTGGGGGGGTGTTCAGCCAACAAGAGGAGGAAGAAGCAGATGGACAAAAATTTTTCTAAGTGTTGCTTATATAGGTGGGTTAAGTGGCAAATTACATTTAAGTTCTCAAACTATCCATAAATTAGACTTTGACCCCATTTTCTTCTGTAATTTATTATGACAATTCTATTGAGATTTAGATTTCAAAGTGGGAATTCAAATAGCTTATTTTTATTTGTACTTTATTAAAAAAATAGTTTCAGAGCCATTTTGAAACTCAGACAGTTGATTTCTTACTATACTCCTAAAGTTCAACTTATTTATGATTTTGCCATTACTTAAATTTTCAGTGTTCCTAAATATTTTTCTCCTCTTTCTTTTCATCATAATTTCACATATGAATATATGATTCTTTACTCCCTGGTCTAAATCAAAAATTTATCTGTAAACTGGACTGCTATTTCTCTGGACAGTGTAATTAACACTGACATTTTTCGGGACAGTATCTCAAATACATTCTAACTGAGTTCCAAAAATTATTCTTAGTTATTTCGATATTCCTAGACCAATAACTGATTATGTTATTGTTCAATTATGGTAGCATTTACTAGGGTATTATAGTATTAATGGCACAGTTAGACTGTAATTATATATGTATGACATGATATGGAGTCTAAATATGGATATGGCATGTAATGATGATATTTTGAGCCAATTGTATAATAGATTACAAACTGTCAGACTACAGAGTAACAAAATGATCGAATGGGTATTAATTAACTAATTGGTTATTATGAGATAGTAAATAATTATAGCAACTGATACTGGGTTCTACGGGTGTCGGTCGCCTCTAGCATTTCCCGCATCCTAGGACCATCATGTTTCGAAATCGGGACGTAACAGATATGAATGGTGTGGACATTGAATTTAAAGCGTTCTCATGCTTCATAAAAAGGTTATCCCTCCATCTGAGAGAAACTAGTAATTTTAGTTCTCAATCCGAAAGTTTTTTTATGAGAATAAAACTTCCTCATAAATTTATTATAGACTTCTTCTCAAGTATTTAAAGAATTAGGTGTTAAATTCATTAGTCAAGATTTAACTCTATCCTTCAAAATGTATGGAAAACACTTCATTCTAAATTAATCTTTATTTAAACCCTATGAAGGAAAAGTTTAAATAGTGGCATAAAAATCTCTAATAAAGTTAAGAGGATTTTCATTAGCTATGTCATAAAAAGATGGAAGCATGCTATAATGTATATATTTTTCAATTCATAATTTTTAGTTGCTTTTCCAATTCTTTTGCAAGATGGGACAATACCAATAATTGGTCTTGCATATTCTCTCATTGTGGGTCGTAAATTAACCATGTTATTATTTTCTTGATTTATTTCCACTTCTTCACTATAATGGTTTTCAGGTGATTGGTTATTTGTTTACTTCAAGGCTGCTGCACCTTCTTTCTCAAATTGAATATCACAAAACAATTATTCAAAATTTAAAAGAACGATCCTTATTTGTCTGCTTATCCTATGAATATTGTCAATTAAAGGATTAAACTCTCGATTTTGAGATCGTCTACCTTGCAAACACCAACAAAATAAACAAGAAGATTAAACCAACTAAATAGAATATAAATACTTATATTTTTTATTTTTTATTTTCAATATTGGTAAATAAATGAATTAAGAAAATTAAATTACAAATAAATTAAAAAAAAAATAAATTTCAAATAAATTAAATGCAAATTAAACAAATGAAAATGAAATAAGAAAAGAAATAACCAAATAAATGAAAAAATAACTAACAATAAATTAAAAGATCACTAGAAGACAAAATAGAGAAAGAGACAAAATTCTTTAGCAAATGGAATGCAAATACTGAAGCTGAAATTGTCACAGTAAGCAAACTAACAAATTTTCAAAGATAAAACAAAACACACAATAGGCTAAAATCACGTAAAAAAATTTATCCATTTTTTTTATATTTTCATCTCTTTTTCTTTTTCTTTTTTTTATATATAATCGATTTTTTTTATTTATTTAGATAGTAAATTAAATTAATTAACATCAATAAAATTAGCAACAAATAGTAAAAATAACAAAAATCACAAAAATAATAAAAATCACAAAATTTAATAATAAATAACAAAATAACAAAAATAACATGAAACTCAAAAATTCAATTGCACCAAAATTACTCCTAAAGCCTTCTCCAATAACAACATAAAAAATTTGACCGTCCTAAAATGTATAAGCATACAGTTATACTCGCAAATGCTTAAGGTGATTTTAGTAATAGTGATAATGATACCCAAGATCATTCTCTACTTGGAAGACTTGATCGAGATAAATACAATTGATAATTATCACGTAGTAAAATAAATAAAAAAAATAAAATTCTAAACACTCTAATCAAGACTTTGACTGCAAGAAAATTAAAAAGAGAGTTTCTAGCAATTAATCGAAAAAGAAATAAGCCAAAGAAGTCAGTGACCCGAGGGAAAGAGAGTGAGCAATTGTGAGCAAAGTGAGTAATTGTGAGTAAGTGAAAAGTGAGCAATTGTGTGAATAATTGTGAACACAATAAACAATATTGAGAATTGAGAGAGAAAAAGATTAAGAGAGAAGAAAAATAAAAATAGATTGGCACAAGTAACCGAATCCAAATGATAGAGTGGCAAGGAAGCAGTATGGTCTTGTTCATGGGTGGCACGGTGTGTTGCTAAATTTGAGAAGCAACATGATTGTGTCACACCATGATATGGGTATGTTGGCTCTCATCTTCACTAGCATGGGCTTGTCAGGAGTTAACACAGGGTGTGTTGACTTATTTATTTTCGAGCTTGGGTCTTTTATGATGGATTTGGGTATTGAGTCGAATAATTAAGCCTATTTAGCTCGGTCTTTGACCTGAACTCCTGTTTTGCACAATTTCTTACCAAAAATACATAAAAGGGGTTAAAATCATAAAAAAAAAACTCTAACCAAATGATTAGTAGCAATTTATTTAAAATGCTACTGAATATAAATAAAAACTAATTAAATATGATAAAAATATTAATAAAATATATAGGAAAAACAGTGACAAAAATGTATTGATCAATAACCCTTTTGAGGCTTAATATTATCCTTTATGTGAAACACCTCTATTATGAGCTAACCTTTAAAATACTATCTTTCACATACCTTATTGTGAGGCCTTTCACAAGCGCCAAGAACCCGTAATGTTATTTTTCGAGTTTCGATCTCACATCGTTGAAATACCTGGCTGACTGGAAGTTCTGTTTTTTAATTCTTTTAAAAATTCATTTCATTTCTGTCTTAAAACCTATTTCAAGTTTAATTCAGTTTTGAAAATATGTTTTTAGGGAGTCGCCACCTTAATTTTCTCTTTGTTGGAAAAATATAAGGAAAAATCTAAAAGTGACTCCAATTTAGTTTCCATAATGGATAAAATCACTAAACCTATGAGCAGATCTGAGTTAGGAGACTAGGTTTTTTATTTAAGAAATACTGATTTGGCTTTAAATTAATTTTGACTTAAAATTATGATTTCATGGGAAATTTAATATGCATGATAGTTTTATGGACACTAAAACATTAAATAAATCAGAAAGCAATAACGAAATTATATAATTACATCAATAATAATTAAGGATATTAACTATATCCTTAAGGGTTCTATGTTAATCACAAATTCCTCCAAAATGAAATTAAAACAGTTAAAGGCAAATAATAATTTTGGGGCTTTTGGATTTGATGCTCGATTGAAGAGCATGCCTACGTATCCCATTTGAATAGAAATGATTTTAGTTGCTAAGGGTTGCTTAAGCTTTGAAAATGATTTTAGGGTCACAAGTCTAATTTGGAATGATTTCGGATCACAAGTCTGATTCGGACTAATTCCGAGTCATAGGTCTGATTTGGACTGATTATGGGTCACAAGTTTGCTTTGCATTATTTTTGGGTCACAGGTTTGCTTTGGACTAATTTTCAAGTCACAAGTCTGATTTGGACTAATTTTGAGTCATAGGGATGCTTTGGACTGATTTCAAGTCATAGGTCTGATTTGGACTATTTTGGGTCACAGGTATGATTAGGACTGATTTTGGTTTGGTTTATGTTGCCGATTGAAATTCAAATAAATTTTGTTTCAAAAGTCTAATTATACCTTCCTTTGAGCTTTTCGAGTCGGTGGTGGCGGTTGAAGCAATTTACAGGGCTGAAGTTCCACTTTTCAAAGTCAGCGAAGTCAAATTGGGTTAATTGATCATTCTTGCTAAATTAGTCTCAGGAAGACTAGTTTGGCGCTCTATTAACCAAATGTAGGTCTTCAACTTCTTAAAATCTAAGGAGACTTGAGAAGCCAGTTTTGCTTAAGGAATGCAAAATCGCTTAAAAATATTAGAAACTAGCTTGGAGGGAGAAGAAAAAGCTTGCTAAGGAAAAATCAACTTAGCAAGCAAGGTGTGTGGAAAATGGAGGGGAGAGGGAGTTTATATAGGCGTCTGGAGGTCGTTTCAGTCATTTGGGTCGGTCTAGATCTGGTGGATCTTCCATTCTACCTGGCGGATGCTGCCAGACCCATTAGCAATATGAAGAGCTAAAGCTAGAGGAATAGGGAACAAAAGGTGGCAGCACGGTTGTAAGCCACTGGCAGTGGTGCCGCCAGTGAGCTTGGCAGCAACAGCAAGCCATGTCCGTGGTAGCAAGTATACTAGGCGTGGGCTGGAGCATTTCGAGCCATTTTTTCATTTTCCAGATTTGTGGCTAGCTCCGCTTAGTTTGATATGAGTCTAGCTATGTCATAGGGTGTTCTGAAGTTCTTGAGATGATGGTTGCTCCGTCAAATGGTCTAATATGGGTCTACGTTGCTTGTTGTTCCACTATAATAACTCGATATACTCCATTTACTCTATTGTTAGAAAGAGCTTTAAAGCTTAAATCAGGTATAATTTTATTAAAAAATTTTAAGGCAAGTTTGTGTTATATTTAATTAGAAAAATCTTAAATAGAACCCTAAGGCAACATAGGGAATTGTGCTATCCAATGAAAAGGGAAGGATGTATATTGACAAGATAGTGAGATTGCATGAAGTGCCATTATCTATCATTTCGGATAGGGGTACTCAATTCACTTCCTGATTCTAGTAGAAATTTCAAGAGGAACTGAGTACATAGTTGAATTTTAGCACTGCATTTCATCCCTAGACAAATGGGCAGATGGAGAGAATCATTTAGACATTGGAAGACTGTCACAACTCGTTTTCGGATGGCGACAGTTCTAGGATATGGGAGATGCTAATGGTGACCTGCACCCGTAGAATCCAATATCACATGCATAATCTATAACCATCAATTTATAATTCATTTTTATTAAATTACCATTTATTCTGTAATTCTTTTTGTAATCTAGTGTAGTGGACTGTAATATTCCTCATCACATATCATATTATCATCATATACCATAAAACATCATCACATACATATACATGTTTATATGCTAACTAACCCATATATACCCCATGGAGCAGCTAGAACATGAACACCAAAATACATAATATATAATATTTACATCAATCAACAGTAAGCAAAAATCCTCGGATATCTGAAGATGGAATTCTGCAATCTACTCCTCTTCTGAAATACTGAAATAGAGAAAAGGGTGAGTATATCAATAGGTCACTGTAAACAATTTACAAAATTAATATCAGAAGGTGACATAATAGTCAATAAGAATATCATAGGTTCGGTATCATATAGAAAGGCAGATAAAGAGATGGACTATATGTAAACATACAATCTCCAATAGTATCGGTACGGACTATATGCGAACATACAATCTACAGTAATATCAGTATCAATAAGCATAAGACTGATCAGGTCTTATAGTTAGGACCATAACCTTTCCTAGCTAGGGTATCAGTAATACAATGTACACATCACTGACAGTATCTTCCCACTACCCTGTTGAAGTTGTAGCTCTGTCAAGCCATATTAGGGTCAATATAAAAATGAAGCACATCAATAGATACCATTATGCAACAATGGTATCACCAATATTAGTATGCTCAATATCATTCAAATCCAGTATCATTTCAATCAATGGCATTGCATTATATGATATACATTCAATGATAATTGGTTTGGTAAACAACAAAGGTATGGAACAAAGGTTGGCTCGGCAAAGGAATTCGGCAGGCCAATTGGCATGCCAATGTCACTGGCGATGATGGCATTCAAATGGTAGGCCTATGGAAGACAAAACAATAGGCCAAAGGCAAAAACAACTAGGTATTTTGTCAAACACTAGGTGCATGTTAAATGATGCATATAGAACTCGACTAAGGCTTCCAATTTCTTTGGATAATTGATTTTCGTTAATTTCCTTCAAAGGAAGCAATAAGTACAACTTGTGCAACCTTTGTTTTCTACACCAATACAACCTTCAATTAATCATCTAATAGCCTTTAATTAACATATTCTAAGATTAATTAACACAACCTAACACTAATTAACATAGCTAAGGCATACAACTTCGATTAGGTTTAACTAATTAGGGATGTTTATCCAAATGCATCAATTGATACAATATAACCTAAAACCCATTCAATTCATCATCAAATTCATCTAAATAAACCATAAAATTAAACAAACTAACTTGTTACCATATATGGAGAATCTAGCCGAAATGATAAAGCATTCTTCCTTGGGTTCCTTTGTGAATTCAAGGAAGAAATGAATTGGAAATAGAAGAACTAAGCTTAAATCCAAGCTTTCTTTGATTTTTCTTAAGGAATTTGGTTGGAAAAATGAAGAACAAATGAATGGAAGATTGAAGCAAGGTTTCGGCCAAGACAAGAAAAAGGAAGAAGATGAACAAAAAA
>CANXYC010558737.1:0-10121 GCA_948193065.1 Aleurites moluccanus | reverse complement strand
GATAAAAACCCTATCGGCTGGGCTCCCAAAGTGCACAATGGACCAATGAATTTACTCTCATTGGGAAGAGCGTTCTATCCATGGGTTATGGGTTTCAATCTCATAAGAAGCATATTGGTCGCAAGACCACCATCATATCATCATTCAAATCAGGTTCACAAGCAAGAAATATATGAACTTGATCCAAGAAGATTGATCAAGCCATTTATATTATACAAGTATATAAATATATATATATATATATATATACAATAGGATAATCAATTATAAGAATACTTTGGTCATTTTAATTTTGAAGGACAATAATCAAATGGCTGTTCATACTTACCTCTTACACAAATTTCTCTTAAATTCCTCTTTAGAAATCTGCTCACTTTAATTCCTCAATCAATTCGAATTTCTTCTCCTAAGAAATTCCCCAAATATACAAAATTAGGGTTTCTCCAAACCAATAATATTCAACATGATTTCCTATTAATTAATTATCTTAGAGTCTCTATTCTTAATTCCCCACAACAATTTTATTTATCCTTTAAAGAAAATCTGCATTAAATTTTCGGAGTTACTGTTCATGGCAGTCTCACCAAATTGATTTCTCCCACATTAATTACCATTAATGACTTCAGATTACTTACAATAAATTCTATATACCTAATATTAATTATCCTAACCCATAGACTTAAATAAATCCATAGAAATTAGCTTGAGAAGAAAATTTACCTTATTTCCTTCAAACTGAAATTCTGATATTACTGCTCTAATCTGATGATTTCTGCCTTAATATAGACTAATCTAGAAGTCTAATGCATTAATTTGATTATTAATGCCTTAGAAAATAAAATGGAACAAATCTGAAAAATGACTGAAATTAACGAAGAAAGATGGAAAGAAGAATCATGAAAAACGATTCTGGGCTACTGGGGTTAAATAGGCCACTGCCCAAAAATCTCGCTTGCTAGCCCACCTCGCAATTCCTGCCTCGGCAAAGCTACCTCGCCTAAGCCAGCTCGCCATTCCCACTTCGCATTACCAGCTCGCACTTTCCAACTCGCGTCTGCTGCCTCTCCAGACTCTCCTCGCGAACTCTTCCTCGTATATGCCACCTCGGCAATGCTTCTTCGCCTCTTCACTTCTTTGCGAACTGCCACTTCATACATTCCCACTTCGCATAATGCCACCTCGCCTTATCCTCTTTGCCAAATCCTCTTCGCCAACTTCCTCTTCGCAAAAGCTCTTCACCAATTTCCTCTTCGCCAAAGCTCTTCGCTAAAGCTCTTCGCCAACTTCCTCTTCGTGAATTGCCACTTCGGCAAACTCACCTCGCCACTTTGCCATTTCGCCACTTCACAAAATGCCTCCTCTCATTTTGCTGGCTCGCCATAACAAAATTCCTCTAAGTTAAAACCCTGTCTGGATATCTCACACTTAGTCATCTCGCAAATGAGTTACAAATATCCAAACTTACTAATTATTTTTATCACTTTAAATTAACATGCAGGGGCACAACACATCAAAATTTCAAATCAAAAAGACTAACACACCGACCATAGTGACTCTCCAAAGATCACCCCAGACTTTTGCCCCAAAATCTCTCCGGACAGTTCTGATAAAACCCATTCTACACTGAGATACACTTATTCAAAAATTCTAAAATTTTACAATCATCATCTCAACATATAAAGGAACATTTTTCATGTTCATACCTTTAACTAATTCTATCTCAGTCATTCTCAGAAATTTCAAACAAGCACTATATTCCTGCAGCAATATTCAACCAGACCAACTTTGCTCAAATAGACACAACTCATCACTTACACAAAATTTTGCCAAACCATTTTACAAATTATAATCAAGACATAAACTCACAACTTTCATGTTTTACACTTTATCAAATTATATCTTTAAGATCATGCAATTATCATCACAAAATCCTGCAATATCAAAAATTCAGAAATTCCTAAAATTCTCAACATTCACATCTAAAATTAATAAATTCTCCAAACATACAAAATCAATAAAAACACTACAAAATGGCAGATATTACATGTACTAGACCAGATATTAGTTTCGCCACCGGTATGCTGGGTAGATATCAAAGTAATCTTAGTTTGTATCATTGAAAAGCTGCAAAGAAAGTATTGAGATATCTGCTAGGAACAAAAGACCATATGCTCACTTTTAAAAGATCTGATCATCTTGAAGTGATGGAATATTCAGATTCAGATTTTGCAGGATGTGTGGACACAAGAAAATCCACATTTGGATATTTATTTCTTTTAGCTGGAGGTGCAATATCTTGAAAAAGTGCGAAGCAGTCAATCATTGCTGCATCCACTATGGAAGTTGAGTTTGTAGCATGCTTTGAGGCTACTGTTCATGGTTTATGGTTGCAGAATTTTATTTCAGGACTTAAAATTATTGACAGTATTGCCAAGCTGCTGAAAATTTATTGTGATAATGCCGCAACAGTCTTCTTTTCTAAAAACGACAAGTATTCAAAAGGTGTTAAACACATGAAATTGAAATACTTTGCCGTAAAAGAAGAAATTCAGAAACAAAGAATGTCAATTGAATATATTAGCACCAATTTTATAGTTGCAGATCCGTTAACTAAAGGGTTGCCACCAAAAACATTTAAAAAATATGTTGAAAGAATGGGTATTATTGAAAACCATTAATAATGTTATATTAAAGTTTATTTTCATTATATATATTGACATTTTGAATTCATTTAAGTATTGTTTTTGATAAATTTATATATCTTGTTTTTCTTATATTAGTATATATACATAAAGATATTATGTGATTATTAACATGATTTATCTTTAACAAAGACATTATTGTTGAACCATTATGTTACATCTCATTATTAATCATGTTAAGTTTAGAACTAATATTGTGATGCATGGAAGGGACTATATCAATCAAATGACATACAACCACTATGATCCGTATAAGCTCTTACTTATTGGTGATTTAATATTTTGACCATTTTTGAATAATGATTTAACTTATTTTGTGCATTATATTTATTATTGAATCTGGAATGATATCATATGGGCCAAGTGAGAGAATGTTAAATTTTATTTTTGGCCCTCATGATTTATAATCATATATGTTAGGTTTAATAATTATTAAGTATTAAATTGTATAGGTCAATGAAGAGGTATGTTTTAAAGGTTGCATAGTTTGGTAAAAAGTTATAATCCAAATGTTATACACTTTGTTGGAAAGATGCTTCCTAATATTTATAATTATAAATATAACCTCTCTCAACTATTTTCATAAGATTTTTTATTTTTTCCATCTAGAATCAATATAAAAATTAAGGATAAGAGAGATAAATATATTTGAACATCAATCTCTATATACAACAAGTTATAATGGATTAATAAGGTATGTTTTTTTATCTATTCTTATATTGTGAAAATCACGTTGTTTTAAAATATTTGGGATTAATTTTTATGTTAGTATGAAAATTGATTTGCATAATTATGAAATTAAATGATAACATTTTTAAGTTTTTTTTTTAGCATAAAGAATGAGGGAATTTATTTTGGATTTATTATTAGGAATATATATATTTACCGTTAAACTATATTTTGATGTGTATTTTTAAATTAATATTATGCTAGTATAATAATTTAATAATTAAAGATTTGTTTCATTATAAATTTAAACAGTTTATTCTCTTTAAAAATTTTATATCGATAATTTATAAATAATATATAGTACCAAAAAATAAAAATAAAAAAATAAAACAAACCCTACATTATCTGCTGAAGGAAATACACAATCTTGATATGAGTGTCATGTTGCAACTGTTTTCTGAAATCTATATTAAAATTCTGCTCATGATAAGTATGTATCAAATGCCATCCTAATTGAAGAATCTATAAATATTATTTTAAACAAAAAGATAAATAAATATAAAATTATTATATATTTATATAAATAATAATAATAATTATTATATATTTTAAAATCAGTCTTCTTGTCAATATTTTTTATATTTATAGATTAATATAAGAATTAAATTATCAATTACAATATATTCAATAAAAAATTATAGAGAATATAATGAAAATAATTATATTATAATATATTAAAAGTATGATATTATTTTTTTATATTGTTATTTATTTTTTTTTTCAAATAAGTTTATTACATAAAAAAAAAATTAAAAAAAGTCTTAAATTTTCATATTAAATATCTTATTAATTACCTAACATATATTTTTAATTATTTAAAATTATATAAGAATTTTATAAAATTTTATAAAAAAAATAAATTAAATAGTGTGTATAGAAAAAGTTTTAATTATTTTTTTTTATATTTCAATATTAATTTTAGTGGATGCACACAAAAAATTAACAAATATCTCTATCTAGCGATCTTTTTTCAAAATTCGAGACTCTTTATCGAAAAATTTTACTCCTTAAAATCAGTCTATATTCTTGGTGACTAAACCACATTCATTTATTAATATTTATCATGAATAATATATTCTCATTTAGATTTGAGATTTAAGTTTAATATTATACACAATTATTCACGATGCTACATTATTGATTGCAATATAATAATAATAATAATAATTCAAAAATTTTCTAATTTAGTTGCTCAAGTTATTATAGCACGTGAGTTGTATGTAACTCGATCTTTATCTAATTCATGCTTCTTAATGAACGTGCATTCACATAATTTATACTTCTCTTAATAAGCTTAATAACTTTCACATGGCTGGCCATACACCTGCCGTTACTATCTCTAGCAGTGGGCCATCTTAGTAAGAACAATTGGTAATAATATATATATAATAAAATCTTGAATAAATCTATCCTCAATTTTATATTTTTATAACTGCATCCCATTTTTTCTATAAATTCTATCATAATTTAAAATATATATTATAATTTTAATTATAAGAAAAATTTTATAATTAAAAAGCAAAAAAGTCAAATTAATTCATCTTTAAATTTATCATATTATATTATTTATTTTAATTTTTAAATTTTAATTAACTCTTTATTAACTTTACTAATTTAATTATTAATAGTCGATCGAATTGATGAAATTAAAAAACTCAATTAATTTTTATCAAAATTTAAAGATTAAATTGATAATATGATATAATAAATTTACTGTTAATCTTATTTTTATCTTTTAAATTAATATGAAATTATTATTATTATTATTATTATTATTATTAATTTAACTTATGATATAAATTGCAACTAAAATTTTAAATTAGGATATAATTGACATAAAAATAGGTATAATTACAAAAAATTAAAATTTGTTCATATATTTTTTATATCAATATTTAAATTTATCAAAAATAAAAATATTCTTAAGAGACTATAAATTAAATAAAAGGATAAGAGATGTGCAACTAGTTATCATTAATTATTAGGATAAAAAATTTATTTATATTTTTTTTAAAATATTTTGATAATTAATAATATTTTATTAATAATATGATAAAAAAATATATAAAATAAAAAATAAGATAAGAGCTCGAATTACTGACAAATGACAATTAAGTTGCTTACTAATTCTATGGATTCAATTTCAGTCCTTTATGTACTTAAGCATTTTCCCAAGGACACAGTGACTTTACGCTTGAAATAGACTCGTGGATGACAATTGAAACAACTTATAATTATTGGTAATATTTGGAAAATGGACCAAATTAATATTTAAAATAACATTTAAAATGTATTTGGTAATACTATTTAAAATTAAAAATTTTAACACTTATTAATTTTAAATTATTTAATAAAGTATCACTTAAATATCTTAATCAGATTAAAATTTAATTAAAATAATAAGTTAAAATTTTTATTTTAAAACATTATATTGAAAATAATAAATTATTAGATTTTAAAATAATTTTATAATTTATAAATTTTATCACTTATATTATTAATATTTAAAATTTAACATTTAAATTTTTAAAGTTTGATTTTAATTTTATCATATACTATTTAATGTAATAACTTTTTTAATTCAATACATTTATTTATATTTAATTAATTAAAAAAATTCTTAAATTAAATTCAAATATAGAAGTGCATTTTCATATTTAGTATGTACATTGAATATTATGCTTTTAAATATTAATTTTAAAAATTAAATTCTAATTAATAAGATGAATAATAAAATCTCTTGTTTATAAAGATTATTTTTCTTATATGAACGATTAAATCTAATATTTAAAATTATTTCTTATACATTAAAATATTATTAAATTCTTATAATTATATATTTATTTTTATTTATTAAAACATAATTAATGTATTAAATTCTTAAAATTATTTATTCATTTCTTTTATTAAGTTACTCTAATTAATTGATGATATTTCAGTTGATGGGAATTACTTGTTGAAAGGGGAAACTTGCATTTGGAAATGATGCGAGCAGGGAGAACACATAATGGTCCTTTTGGTCACTGCTAAATTCCATACCTACTAAACCGACATTAACGGATTTATTTGGCGATTATGATGCTTAATTATATATATATATATATAATTAATTTGTATTCAAAATAGACATATTTTAATGTATATATCACAAATTCGATGAAATTTATTAAATGGAATAATTGTTTTTTTTTTTATATAATTAATAATATATATTTTTTATTCATTTGACATCTCATGCTTATATAATTTTTTATAGAATTTTAACTTTTAAGAAATAATAAATTGAACTATTCTTAAAAAAAAATTGTTATACTTGATCTGCTTCAAAGTTGTTATACGAGTCCCTTGCTATAACATAAAAAGAACTAAATATGAGTATCTAAAAATTTAATTATATTTGACTCAAATTCATTTTTAAATAGAAAATTTGAATTTAAAATTTTTTAGGAAAATATTAATTAAATTAAACTTAAAAATTAAAATTATATTTAATTGGTATCCTCATTTCATACAAAGCATAGGGTATAAGTTTAAATATTTTATTTATTAAATATTTTTAGACATCCCAAATTTAATTAGACTCACATTGAACGAAACAAGACTCGTTGTGAACCCAAAAAACTCAAAAAAGGCTCGAAAAACTCGGAATCGCTAGCCTGTCGCAATTGTTTGCCAGGCTTGGGAAGCTGCCATCCAAGCTTGACAGTACCACCATCCAGGCTTGGCAGTACCACCAGCACGTGATAGCAGTGCCGCCACCTCTTCTTGGCCCTTTTTTGAGGATCTGCAAACCAAATGTCCATTTTACCCTTTTCTATACCTATAAATAATCATCATCTCTTCATTTTTTCCTTACATTTTAATTAGTTAGATTGATTTTTCTCTAACTTTCTATTTTTTCTCCAATTTAATATTTCTTATAAAAGTAATTTAGCTCTTTTTGAGTTTAAATTAATTTTTTTAATTTTTTTTGAATTAAAAGAATAGAAGAATTTTGACGTGTGGAGCCTCAAATTAATTTTTCTTGAATTATTTTGATTTTTTTAAAGACTAAATTCTCTTGCTATAATGTTGAAAGTTTGGACTAACGTAAACTTGGACTAATTAAATTCTCTTCGCAATATTTTTTGGAAAACTGAAACTTTGATTCAGTAAGGCACTTTAACTGCCTCTACCTCAAAAACTGCTAAGAAATATATGAATTTCTTAACTCAAACCCTTTATTTGATGGAACATTAAATAATTGCAATATGATAAATTAGACTTTTAATCAGACTTATAATAACTCAAAATCAGACTTTTAATCAAACTTAAAATAACTCAAAATCAAACTTTTAATCAAATTTAAAATAACTCAAATTAGACTCTTAATCAAACCTTTTCAAATTAGACCGAACTCCCTTTGCAAAAAGGGTGTACAATAATAGATTTTAATTCCCATTTGAAGGGACACGCTTTAAATTAAGTATCAAATCCAAAAAATTATTTTTTCCCTTTTCTCGCTTTTATTTTACTCTCATGTTGTTTAATGAAGTAATTTTGGGGATTGTCTGATTAACCTAGAAACCATAAAAGTTAGGGTTAACATCCCTTATTTTAATAATTTAAATATAATTTAAATTTTTTACTTTTAATTCTTTACCACTTTGAATGAATAGTTTCTTGTTTTTCCTATTTCTTTATTATTTTATATCCAATAAATGTCATCCAAGTAACTGTTCACATAAAAAAAAATTACGTTTTCAAGTCATAATTAAATTAAAGCCAAATTCAAGTTCATTATCCAAAAATCTAATCCCAATCCAAACTCGATACAAAGTCTAGTGCACTTTTTTATTGAATTGTAAATGGAGTCAAATTGGGTTTTTCCTTATATTTTTCCAACAAAAATAAATTAAAGTGGTGACTCCCCAAAAGTTTCAAAATCAAAAGATAAAAGAAACAACCATCTTTTCTAAAAATAAAAGTGAGAGTCGCTTCCGCATAGGACATAGCCTTGAATGAGCGTTTCGATTCCAAGCAGATTAGATCGGCGCTCGGATGAAGCCTCACAGTTGGCGACTCCACTAGGGACAAAGCATTTTCTAAAAAATAAATAATAAGATGGCTACCAATTAGTTGAAAATATATTTTTAAATTAACTTTAATATGACTTTTAATTTAATTTTGACTTCACATTTCAAGCATCATTTTGCATAAGCTCTTTGCCTAAACCAGTTACAAAATTCATCTTTTGGAGTAAGTAACATTAATTTAACAACTCTCTTTGAATATGCTGGGAGATAACAAAAATATCCACCTTGTGACGAATCTTCAACTTTTTTGAAATGTAACGGGCAGTCATACTGTTGAACTCACGAAAAAATTCATTGTTTTACATGTAGTTAGGTATATCATTGCCCTAGTGTGATGGGTATCTAAAATCCAAACCACCTTTACCCTTGCATATAATGAATCTAAAAATCAAACCCTAGGTGATATGCACCCTAATGAACAAAAGCTTTAGTATGATTGCATAATTATGAATCAATTTTTATCCATGCAAACCATGCATCCATAATGCTTAAAGCATGCATTCTATCCTAATAAGTCTAGGTTATACCTTGAACCAGATGATAGTCAACCTAAGCTTTAAACATTTATTCTAATCACTATCCTAGGACTTAGTGTCACAACCCACTCTATAGGGCTATGACGGTCCTAGGGCACGGGAATAATGTATACCGGTACCTCGAAGAACCCAAATACAATCTTCATTTCATTTAACCATTTTATGACATATAATTTTTTTTCAAAAACACTTTAAGTTTACAGAAAATCGGACAGAGTTTTCCCCTGTAATATTAACATTGCCCAAATAGAAAACACAACAAAGCACTTCTAATACCAATATCAAATCCTTTCAACCTCCAAATACAACTCATAACACAAATATATAACAATTCCTTGCCATATTATTTATTTAAATGCGAAAGTCATATAAGCTTACCATATCAGCTGCACCCCTGCTAGATTATGAATATGTATGCTAACATAGGAATGCATAACATACATCTAAATCCATAGCATAATGTCCAAACATATCACAACATATCATTATACATTTACATACTCACAAATCATACTTCAAATATTTATATACATAGTTAATATCATGGAGTTGTCTAACTACTCTAAGAAAGGACTATACATCTGCTCCGCGGCTGGGGAATATACAAGTAGCCGGGATATCTGCTTCTCACTCTTCTTTCCCTGAAATGATTCAACATGGTGGGGTGAGTACAAAATACTCAGTGGATATATAAATATGAGATGCATTACTAACTCGTTACATTTTAGTATGAATGATGTTATCAGGTATAATATCAATCTATTTGAAATATTACAATAATATTTGTAATGATAGTTGTCAATGTGAAGATATTTATATGCATATGATGACACATATATATAATGTGATATGACAACGCAATGAAAGGCCCAAATGCATAAGGTAAACAGGATTGGGTCAAGTAATTTAGTAGAACTGTATTTCATCCACATCTCCAATTCCATATAAATGTCATAAGGAGGATCAATCCTTATGGCTAGAGCCATATCCCTATCTCTAGCTAGGGCAAGTAGTACCAGTGTGCACACCGTCGATGGAATTACCCGCTACACCATCGAAGTAGCCCTGTTAGGTTACCC
>CANXYC010558714.1:0-37955 GCA_948193065.1 Aleurites moluccanus | reverse complement strand
AAAAAACACAAAAAAAAAAAACACAAAACTATATATTAAAAATATATATATATATATATATATATATATATATATATATATATATATATATATATATATATAGCTACTTTTGTTGACTTTTAAACTAATCCTTGATTAATTAGTAATTTTTTCATTAATTAACTATTAAATATTTTCAATTTACTTTGCTATAATTTTAATACTCTAGCATTTTCAACTATGTTCATATTACTCATTCTATTCGATTTAATTCTCATTTAAATTATATAATTCACTATAATGTCTATTTTCCATTATCCTTGATAAATTTTCGGTTATTGCTCCTTGGAGAATTTAAAAAAATTCCTACCTGATTTGGATTTCCACTATAATCGTTCGGGTTATTGCAGAAATGATTAAGTAGTATATTATGATATTTATTAGAGAGAATTAATATATTTTTGAAAACTTAGGAGAGTTAATATATTGAGTGGGGGAAATCATAATTAACAAAAAAAAAAAAAAAAATGATAAGTGGACAAATTAACTCTTTTGCTTTTTTCTTAGATAGTTGCAATCAAACTAAGTCAAACTGAGTTTTAATTTATTCAAATTTGGCTCAATATTTTTTTTTTCGAGTTTAAAATTTAAATGAAATTTAAAAATTATGTTTAAATTTGACTCATTTAATTATTAAAAAATCAAACTTTATTCATAAAAAAACTATAAATTATAATCGAGCATAATTTATTAATAAATTATAATTGAGTTAGGCTCGAATTAGGAATCGACTCATTTTAAAACTTATTTATAACTCATTTATGGCTATTTAGAAAATTAAACTTCTTAAATATTCATTTTTTATAAAATAACTATAACAAGAAAATACTTAAAACTAACATAAAAAACAAAAACATTTAATTAGTGAAAAAATTCAATCATAAAATTAAGTATTACATACATCTCAAAAATATTAATTAATAAAAAAAATATATTTTTAAAGATTAAAACATATAATACTAACAAAATCTTAATCTAAAACTTTATTAATATTATAAAATATAATTATAATTATATAAAACTTGTTTAAGAGTTACTAGTCGTATGATAATATTGATTTTGAAAAAAAAATAATGATCTATTTATCTATATATTTTATATATTTATGATACTCGATTAATCCAATAATTAGAACTAAAATAAAATTGATAGTTTCAAAAATATTTTGCTTGATTTCAGTTTGAAAAATAAAGTAAATCAAAAATTCAGTTTGATTTACGATTTGAATCTTTTTTTCTTAGTTTCAAACTAAATCGATCGAACCGAACTAAATATGTTTAGTTTATATCCATATATTTTTTAACTTAATATTAATTTAAAATTTTAAAAAAATGACAATTCATAAAAATTAACTAAATATAAATTAAAAAAAAAAGTTTAATTTTTGAAAAAAAAAAAGACAAGTTTTAAATTGTAATATACAAATTTTGTATTGTATATTGAATTTTTTAAATTTTTTTTATCACCAACAAAGTACGAAATGGAGCACTGAGTACTAATTAATCGTAATACTTAAGTATCATTGGCCAGTGGCTTAAGTCCAATTATAAAAATATAATAGTTGAGTTGCGAGAATGTTGCATCCTAAGAGAGAGAGATAACACTCTCACTCGTTGAGATTCTAGCTTTACTCGTTGAGATACTAGCTTGACATGCTACCTTGGTTAAGCAGCTAGCTATTCCACATTGAAAGCGCAGTGAAATAACAAGTAATTTATATAGGCCGACTCGGTGCTATCTAGATATATTGAGTTAATCCTTTTTGGACAGAGTTTGAGTCTAAAAATAATATGTTATTTGGAGTGCCCGTTATATATATTTAAATTACAATTCATGCTCATAAGTTAATAATAACATGATTTATAGATAACTGTCCGCTTTTGTTAAAGTGTCAACAGATTCATCTTCATATGGAGATCTGTCTAGGGGGATTTTCAGAACCTCTTCCATGACCCTATTTGAACAACAAGAAGCAACGTTTTTTTTTTTTCTATCTCATGATCTTGTGTTCAAATTTACAAGATCAACTACATAATTAATAGGGCAATTTGGAGGTTTATGATATGGGATTTTGAAATTAGAAAAAGTATGGATCCATGGCTTCTCCCACATATCTATAAATCTCCCTTTCCTAATATTCCAATGGGTTCTAATTTCCAGAGCTTCTATTCCCTCAGGAAGACTACACCAGATCCATAAAGGTTTGGAGCCCGTGAAAACTAGAAAAAGAGTTCAAGGGAAATAGTACCCTTTAATACCTTAGCCCACAAAGCTTCGGCTTCTTTCAAAAGTCTACATGTCTGCTTGGCTAAAAGAGCAAACTTGAAACATTGGAGGTTTCTAAACCCCATTTCCCCTTAGATTTGGCTTAAGCTAAGGTATTCCAGCTCTTTCAATGAATTTTCTTCTACTCTTGAGACCATCAAAACCTAGCAAAAGCTCTTTGGAAATCATTGGTGATAATAATTGATAACTTGAAACCTGCCATTACATAGGTTGGGATTGCTTGGAGGATAGATTTAAGAAAGATCTCCCTTCTAGCTTGAGACTACAAAATTCCTTTCTACCCTTGAGCATTGTTCACAACCTTATCTTTAAGGAAAGAAAACATCTCTATTTTTTATTTTCCCTAGGAGGCGGTTGCCCTAAGTATTTTGGACACAGATTCTAAAACAACTAATTGTAAGAATTGTACGAATCTCTCTCTTCAAAAATTGAGTGGTGTAAGAGTTAAAAGTGATATCATACCTAATATAACTAATTAATTGACTCGAAATTTAGCTATATACATAAACAAAAACTTCCTTTAAGCTTTAAAGTTTCTTGAATTGAAGCTCTATCAAATACTAGTGTCGTATGCAGACAAAAGATGGGAAGTGTAGGGCAATGCCTCTGATTTTTATAGCCTTCAATATAACCCATATCAATTTCCTTCTCTAATCTTCTAGATAGCACGTCTGATATCATAAATAATACAGAGGAGAGAGGGCCCCCTGTCCAAGGCCTCTAGCAGGAGAGAATTATTCAATTGAGGACCCATTTACAATCACATAATAGGTCACTGAAGTTACAAAATGCTTAGTCATCTTGATCCATTGCTTGTTAAACCCTATCTTTTCTAGAACAAAAAATAAAAGCTTCCAACTAATCTATCAAAAATCCTGATCCATTGCTCTAAGTTTCGATCCATGTAAGGCGTCGTGTGCAGTAAAGACGTTGTATAGATGCTTCTATCAGGCACAAAAGTGGACTAAAAAGGGGATGATGCCCTCCAAGTAAGCTTTGAGCATGTTTGACATGGTTTTGGACACAATTTTATAGGCATAGTTGCACAGACTAATAGGTAGGTTTTTTTTAGTAACAAAGGCTAATGTTTATCTGGATAATATGAGATGGAAGCTCAACTGAATTTGGACCATGCACTCAATGTCCTTTTTTATAACATACCATAGTTGAGTAGAAGAGTCTCGAGTATCCATCTGGCCATGGAGCCTACACTACCTATTTAACCTCTTCTTCTATGATTGAGAGCACAAGGAGTTATTAATATCTTGAG
Source organism: Aleurites moluccanus (assembly GCA_948193065.1). Taxonomy (NCBI): domain Eukaryota; kingdom Viridiplantae; phylum Streptophyta; class Magnoliopsida; order Malpighiales; family Euphorbiaceae; genus Aleurites; species Aleurites moluccanus. Next base: position 34,360 of record CANXYC010558714.1, on the reverse strand, counting down.
AGATCATAGTAGGATAATCCAACAAAAAATTTTCAGTGATGAGTGAGGTCTCCTCAGATTATATTTGTATGTTGAAATCTCCCCCCTCTTTTTTTCTGAGACTTACATTTTTCAGCTATTGACCACTGCTCTTTTTTATTTTATTAATCGTTCTACAGCCTTCTCTAATTGAATTTCAGAGACCACATTAAGAAAAATCCTTATAATTTAGCATTTTTTTCGAGTCATTTGCTCCTTTTTTTCACACTAAAATAATTATTTTGGTGCAATAACAGTTTTAATCTAATCTCTGATGATCTCACCATATAAAATATTTCATTTCATAGGAGGAAGATTCACATAAATCAGGCTTAAACACGGATTTTCCTTTATAATTTCAAGAATTTCAAATGGAATGGATGTAATTAATATGAAACTAAAGCAATTTTTCTCTCTTTTTTTTTTTTAAAAAAAAAAGAGAAATATCTCTGCCATTCTTAGTGGAAATGAACACAATAAAATAAACCTGACAAATGCTCATTTTCTGTATGATGGATTTCTTGACAAATATGCTCCTTACTAGAGGATTGGTTTCCTTGAGGAAATTAAATGTGTTGCAGCAGGTAGACCAAGAATTATCCTGAGCTAAGCTTCATTCCTATATCTAACAGATAAATCATCGCTACAAGTTTCAATTTGAATTAAATGTCAACTGATTAAGAGATGCAAGGATACAAAACGAGAAAGGAAAGTGGACAATGGGTCAAAAGCCAAGAGTTGCAGGTTGATCAAAATTGGTAGGGATTCTTGTCAGATCCATACTTGCTTCTCATATTGTAATGCTCAAATTTTGAATTATCATAATCCTTAGGCTTCATGTCAACAGGTTTTGGCTCTGCCCCAACTGCTCCAAAAACTACCTCTCCACTCTTATCTCGTTGGCGATGCCTTGTTTTCTCTTTGTGGCTCTTGGACCTGCCAAAAGAAGGCACTTCACCTGATCCATAGAATTCTGCATATTCTTGCCGTTTCGAGGATCGATGCTTGCTTGATAAAGAAGGATCCTTAAAACTGGCTGACTTGATCTTCGGTGGCTTCATTTCTGAATATTTATCACTTACATTGGGAGCATGGACCTGCCGGGTTTCAGGTAAAGAAACAGGAGCACTCTGCCTCTGGACTAATGGGGGCTCAACTTCATCTTCCGGCATCCTTAGGTGATCTTTCAATGGTGTAAGACCTTTCTTTGATCCATTTGGCCTGAATGCTGAAGGAATGAAGTAGAGGACGATACCAGCAAGCACCTCAACTGCAAGTTTAGACAGATCAATCATGAGCTGTCCAAAAGATGGCCACCTAGGTTCCTCTTTGATGCTCTCTGTGATAGGAGTTGGTTTCTCCATATTTTGGTGCTCTTTAAATTCACTTTCTGAATATTGTTGCTGCGTTAATATAGGCAACAGATTAAGCCATATGCAAGAAAGAAAATCCAAGAAGTAACAGAAAATTCGAATCTTCATCAAGGCAGAAATATAATAGATGCTCTAACCTTCCCATACCAACTTTTAAGACCACTAAAACTACAGTACAAACAATTAAGCCCAGTTGATAACCAATATAATCCAAGCAAAAGAAAGAATCGAAGAGCCGCTACCAAAAAATAAATAAATAAATAAATGTCCATCTATTGGTCTAACTGCCTATTTTGAGTCAATTTGGAGCTTTTAAAAGCATTTTGTACTTGAAAATGCTACCTTTTGGGGAGCCTGTTGTTAAATCACTGGATATGGATGCCAAGACATTTGGCTAATGAGAAGAGAGCAAAGTTTATTATACTTTGAAAGGGCTACAATAGGAACTGTAAGCATCTAAATTTTCCAGTTTTATTAATTGAGATAATAAAAATAACAAATAAATCTCTGAAGTGAGCATTGTACCGTTCTTGAGAAGAAAGAAGCCCCAAATCCTTGTTGAAGCATGCATGTAACATATCCAGCCAAGACAGCACCAACAACCATGAGGAGATCTGGCAAAAGACCCATTAAGTATCTCAGTCAGTAAGGACAATCCCAAATGAAATTCAAAACCTAAATGATGACAGCATTTGTTTCATTGCTTTTTAATAGTATAAAACTACAACAAGAAAATAGAACCATTTTTTTTCCTTTCCCCTTTTTAATTTATTTCAATCTTTATGAGAAAATATACATAGGAAATGCATCTCAACAAAACATAAAAAGCAAAATGCTAGACAAGGTCACATTCAGCTAGAATGAAATTTGCTTTCAGGACAAAGATATCCTTAATGAAAAAATTTCAATAGAAGTTCATGAGCATGCTATTTGTGAATACATTGGTGGGATGATAGTAAAAAGTCACAACTCACAAATAGCATGACAACAAATTCTTACAGCTAATTAAGCAGGCAAGGAAACCACAATAATTGACCCTTCAATATTTTGGTTCTATAACTTGATATCTACACTGCATCAATTTCCTCCTCCAATTAGTGTAGTAATTGGAAATGGAAAATTAGGTCAAATTTTCTTTATATATATATATACACGAGGGCTTATCAGGAGGGTAAAATATTCAGGTGGCATTTTCAATAGAAAATTTCAAATGCAGTGATTTGAAATTGAGGTCAAAGTCCAAATTGTATGCCTAAGTTTGGAAACAACTCTTATAGATGCTAAGAAAAATGTTTCAAACCAAATTTTAAGGGATGTATTTGAAATGAAATATTTTCAGTAAACATTTCAAATTCATCTCCCAAAAAGTATCGTCGAGATTCATGAACTTATTCTCCACAAATGAACCTACTAAACTAGAGAAAATGTATAGCTTTATAAAGCTTACCTTTCAAACCATTTATTTCAAATCCCCCACAACTATTGATATAAACTCAACATAAAGTTTTCTAACAATTAATAGCACTCAATTTTACATCATAATCCGTATGATGGCCGCCTTTTTATTCAATGGTCATATGCATCACCTTGAACAATGACAACAAAGCTAAATCACAGTTTTATGGGACACAACATCCACCACACCCAGCAGGCAGAAGTTCTCAATCTTATCATAACCGCAAATTATCTAGAAAATTTCTTATATAATTGATGCTTTATCTTCCAAGGATTTTACATGAGCTCATTTGCCTCAACATCAAACTGAGATTTTCTATGGGACCTTTTCCTTAAATATTAATACTTTTTATTTTATTTTTTTTGTCAAGGATTATTATATTGTAGAAAAAATTATGACATATATTCGGTTGGAGCATCTTAATTACCTATAAGCATGTCCATAATGCAGCATACTTGATCATACATAATGCAGCATACTTAAATATATCAAGCATGTCCATATGAGTATAACTGAGCTTTAACTATAGTGTAAGGAATTTGTCACAAAGTCATATTAAGCAATTGACATAGAATCCAACCTGTGACAGTAATTGAACTGGACTCATAATCACAATCTTCTTGATTGAGAGAAATTTGTCGAAGGGCAGCATTTCCTCTATCAACAACTAGCAGGGAGCACGTGGGATGAACATATACCACATCAAAATCATTTGAGAACTTTGCATCCTCACTGGGTCCATCCCTATAGCCTGCAACATTTGATTTGCCACCAGCAATGGTTGTGACACCTGCAAACAATTCCACACTCAACATCATTATTTTATTTAAATAATCAGGATTTTTAACTTTGAAGAATTTCCATGATTCAGAATCAGATATAACAAGTAGATATGCATTCTCAAACTTGTTTGGATATCTGCATGGAGGTACACATTCAATGTGCAGTTCAACAGAATTATCTTTTTGGGGAAAAAGGAAGATTAACAAAATAAACATTCGCAACCTAGTGTCAGAAAAAAAAAACTATGCTTACCAGCATCTCCAATCTTTCTAATGGCAAGATTCAAGGTATCTGCAACATACACATTCCCCTTATCATCCATGGTTACACCTCTGGGATGATTAAAACGAGCTTCATTTGATTTTCCATCCACATGCCCTGTATAACCCTGAAATGACCCAGCCACCAATCTTGCCCTACTGTCTGCAAGAATAAAAAGTAAGAACATAACGTATGACCACTAAAAAGAACCATTAACTTCACAAATTATGTCCAATATTTGTTCAGTTCACAAAGTATAGAATTTCCTTTTTCTCATGAAACCAGGAAAGGGGACCATACACGTGAAGAATGTTGAATTTTTGGAGTTACAAAAACAGGTATCAGTAGTTCTGGAAGAAAACTTCATTTTGATATTCTGAATCAAATGGATAAAATTAAGATGTACAGTCAATAAGGCTTGTTATTAATAAAATTTCATTGTTTTCATCTCATAAGAAAATATGGGCACCATCTGGCTACTAAACTTAAATGTAAACAGGATTGGTCTTGCAGGGGTACAAGAGATAAATAGAACGCTGCATCTCTTTTTGCTTACAGTGGATGCCAACTACAATAGGAGCATAAATCAACCTGGAAATCCATTCATACCAAGAGTAGAATTATGCTTATATCAATCTGGTAGACGTTGTGTGCAAGTCATTTAGTTGAATGGACTAACTACTGCATTCTGGACCCGAAAGACTACTAATTAAGGAATTGTATTACAAGTTTTGCCAAATTTTCTTACCATTCAAACATAGCATAAAAATAAGTACACAAAAATAACAGAAATGGAAATAAAGGAACGAACATACATTGGGACAATGGTGGAGTAATTTTAACGATATTGCTATTAACTTCATCAACAGCATATAGTTCACCATCCTCAGAAACACGGATTTTGTGAGGAACCACTCCGATTTCATTTCCTTCAACAACAGTCTCAACTAAATACCCATCTTCAAATTGAAGAACATTCCCATCTGCTTAAAAACAATAAACCGCATGACAAAGTATCAAAAAACTTCATCGTTAACCAACAAAACATAATTTCTCTTTTTAAAAGAAAGCTAAAAAAGTAACAAATAACAGTAACCAAATTACCTGATTGGGGTGTTTTGGAAGATGATCTAGCAGTCCATTTAAGAATAGAAGACAAGTGCTTAATCAATGGCCCTGATAATCCAAAAAAAAAAATTGAAACTATACACAAGAAAAATAGGGAAAAAAGGAATACCCATTAAGCAACTAGATCGTAACAAAAATTAAAACACAATTCTATACATTATTAATAGACAAAAAGAAAAGGGGTTTGGGAATGGTAGAAAATTCAAAAAAGAACTGTTATAAATAACAAGAAATGAAGCAAAAATAAGTGAAAGAAAGTAAGTAAATAAGCATAGCATTTAGTAAGTAGATCAAAAGATTGCTATAAATAAAGAAAGAAAGAGACCTGCAGGGGCAGCAGCATGAGCTTGAAATTGAGAAGTGAAAGTTACAAAAAGTGTTAGTAAAGAAGCAAAATAGAGATGGGATCTTCTCATAGTTCTTCCCCAACAAAGCTAAACTGAGAGAGAGAGTGAGAGAGAGATAGAGAGAGCAGTAGATGCTTATAAATTGGGTTAGATTTTCAAGAGAGCAGAGAGTGATTTCGGTACTAGCCGTGCGTTTTAGATCAGTACAGTACAGCACTTGGTGGTCTGGAAGAAGCAAAGAGAAGTTGCCAGAGGCAGCTTTTCTCTCTCTCTCTCTCTCTCTCTCTATACAACTACAAGAACCTTTTATTTATTTATTTTTTTAATTACTTAAAATTAAAATTAAAGTTGGATCGATTTACGCACTTAACAAAAGGATAAAAGTGAGACTTTCAAGGACTGCAAAAATAAAAAGGATTTAATGAATATTATAACTTTTTCTTATATAAAATTTTAAATTATTTTTATAAATTATATATTGCATATCAAAATTTGAATTCTATTTTGATATCTATATACGTATCAACAAATTTGATTTTCTATAAAATTAATGTTAAAAAAAGTAAATTAAGAATAAAAATAACAAATATTAAAACTAAGTATGAAATAATTTTTTTATGTATAGTAACTCAATAAATAGTGTTATTTTTAAGAAAGTGTCATAAAAATATAAAAAATTTTAACCATGGGCATATTTGTTACTAATAAAGTATTCGAAAATAATAGAATTTAATTAAAAAAGAAAATTAATTATCAGTGGCCCAATCAGTAATAGCATTTTCGATATTCTCAAAAAATAAAAATATAATAATAATGTGATGTAATATGCTCTAAAGATTGTTTGATTCCTCCCTTTTCTTTCTTTTCTTTTTCTTTCACATGCACATTAGCAATTTTCCATCTTGCATTAATGTGAATTTGTTGATTCCATGAAGAGCTAAGAGAGGGCTAATTTCTTTAAAAAAAAGTTTAATTTTATCCATCGTCTTTTAATTATTAACTAATACACATGATCATCCTAAATTAATTTTTATAATAGTAAAATTCATATCATTATAACATTTGTCACATGAAATTCTCTCGACCTATTTTCTGTCTAATTTCTTAACTGAAAGCTGAGATGGATGCCACGTAAGTAAATTTAATATTAAAATGTCATATCAGTTCTAAAATATTCACATCTCAATTTCTTTCCTATACGCTCTTCCTCTTTTTTTTCTCTCTCATATACTTCTCTCTCTATCTTTCTCTCTCTCATTTACTTCTCTCTCACTCAATTTTTGTCTCTCAATACTACGTTATGGTTGTTTGGTTACTAAAAAATAAAATTTTGCAATGCTACAGCTAATTCCAATAAAAAAATGGAGAGGAAATGATATGGCTTGTTTGGTTGTTTCGAATACAATCGCATAAAAAAAATGGTAGAGAGGAAAGAAGGGGATAGAGAGTGAGCTATTGAACACATAAAGATGGTGGTGGTGGTGAATATTGGCGTGAGCTGTACAGATTTGGTAGAGAAAGTTTAGGAGTTGAATTATACCATACTTGTATAAATCCCATAATTTATGGGATCCATTATCTTCTTACTTTAATTAGCTACAGTCTGTGTATATATATTTGTGTAATATGTATATACTAAAATATATGAAAGAAAAAATTTCCTCAAACTGTCTCTGAATTAACATGGTATCAGAGCATATAGATCCTTAATTTTTATTTTTTTTTCCTCCTTATCATATCAGAAATTGTTGTAAAAGATGATGGCAACCCCAACTGATTTGGTGGAAAGCAATCAACAAGTAATTGAAGCCATTCGTGAAGATCTAAAAAGAATAACTCAAACTTTAACTTTGAACCAGACCCAAACTCCAGCAATGACACATGATGCTGCGACTACACAGATCGGTATCAAACTTGATGGTACAAATTATGCTTTATGGTCCCAAATTGTTGAGATGTATATCTCAGGCAAGGACAAGTTAGGATATAGGTGATATTCCATAACCAGAACCAGGTGATCCAACATTTAGAAAATGGAGGACTGAAAATTCAATAGTAAAAGGGTGGCTGATCAACTCAATGGATCCTTCATTGATAGGAAATTTCATTCGTTTTCCAACAGTAAAACAAGTATGGGAAGCAATTGCAACTACCTATTTTGATGGGAATGACAAAACTCAGGTATATGAGTTAAAAAGACGCGTAATGCGAATGAAACAAAATGGAGAATCAATTGAATCATATTATAATGGGCTCCAAGGCTTGTGGAGGGAAATTTACTTTCGTCGTCCAAATCCGATGGAATGTGCTGGAGATATACAAAAATATAATAGCTTTGTTCAAGAAGATAGAGTTTATATCTTTCTTGATGGCTTAGATGATAGACTTGATAGAATTTGGAGTGATGTACTTCAGCTACAACCTTTCCCAACTGTTGAACAAGCCTATGCATATGTTTGTAGAGAAGATACAAGACAGAGTATTATGCTTACAAATCATGGTGGTCTGACCGCTGCTGCCATGGTATCCAAAGGGGGGGAAAATGGGCCACAACTACAGTTGTCATCTTATGCTAATAAATCTAGAAATTACATACCTGGTAGTAGGAAATCAACCAAGAACAAGGAGGAAAAAGGAAAAGGTTGTTCACATTGTGGTAATCCAAAACATACATATGATACATGCTTTAAGATATATGGCTATCTAGAATGGTGGACTGAACTCAAGGATCAAAAACAACAAGAAAATCATGGTGGAGCAGCACGAATATCAATGGCATGTGGAGAACCCTAATTATCTCTTGCTCCACTAGCGGAATCTAAAGTTGAACCTATTGATCATCCTAATAATCCAGGTAATAGTTGCTTCCATACCAGCAGTGCTTTGCTTGTTTCTAATGGACATGAGAAGGAAGATTGGATAGTTGATTTAGGTGCAATGGACCATATGACAAATTGCTTAAATGACTTTGTTAGCCACACAAAACCTAGACGAACTAGTATTTCTAATGCTAATGGAGTCATGTATCCAGTTACAAGAGCTGGAATAGTACAATTTTCACATTCGATTTCAATGTCTAATACTCTTTTAGTACCTTCTCTTTCAAATAAATTGATGTCAGTAGGCCAAATAACCGAAGAACTAAACTGTGTCGCACTAATGTATCCATATTTTTGTATGTTTCAGGATATTTTCACAAAGGAGATAATTGAGCATGGTACTAAGAGAGAGGGGTTATATTATATGGAAGATTTTAGCACTAGAAAAGTCAACAGTATGATTCATTCATCTAATACAAAGGAGAAATTGATATGGTTATGGCATTACCGGTTGGGACACCCATCATTTAGTGATATGCAACATTGATTTCCACGGTTATTTTCTACTGTTAAACATTCAACTTTTAGATGTGAGACTTGTAATTTTGCTAAGAATCATCGTGTACCTTTTCCCATTAGTTTGAATAAAAGTGATATTCCTTTTGCTTTGATTCACTCTGACGTTTGGGGCCCTTCACCCATCACTACTACCTCTGGTGCACGTTGGTTTATTACCTTTGTGGATGATTGTACTCGAATGACGTGGTTGTATCTGTTGAAACGCAAAGATGAGGTGTTTGGAGTATTTTGTGCATTTCATGCTATGATTAAGACCCAATTTATAGGCACAATCAAGATTTTATGATATGATAACGGGGGAGAATATGCTAATAGAGATTTTTCAGAATATTTTCATAAAAATGGGATTCTCCATGAATTCTTATGCAGCCACACTCCTCAGCAAAATGACGTTGCTGAAAGGAAAAACATACATATTTTGGAAACTGCATGAGCTTTATTAATAGGAGCAAAAATACCTAACCATTATTGGGCAGATACTGTGGTTACCTCAGTCTATTTGCTGAACCGTATGCTCTCTAAAGTCCTTAAATTTAGAACTCCACTCCAGGCTTTGTCAGAACATGTTATATTACCCTCTATCCTTCTTCTTCCACCATGCATTTTTGGGCGTGTTGCATTTGTCCATCTCCTCAAAAATCAACAAACAAAACTTAACCCTTGTGTTGTTCGATGTATTTTTTTAGGGTATGGTACAAATTAAAAAGGGTATTGTTGCTATAATCCAAGCACCAAGCGTACATATATCACCATGGATGTTACATTCCTTGAATAAAAATATTTTTACTCACCATCAGTATCGCCTTCTACTCTTCAGGGAGAGACAAGATGTGAAGAGCAGAAGTGGTGAGACTGTGACTATAGCGAGAAAGTGTTTCAAACTTTAGAGGATATGGCAGCTGGGATAGATGGTGGAAATGACAATACAAATATCACAATGGAGCCAGAAAATAATGAAATACAAGATACGATAGGGGAAGAAGACAGGCCAACAATCAATGAAGATCCAAGTGTTGAAACCCCTCTCCTCAATGTACCTGCCCATAACGATCTTCTCGTCGAGAATATTGATGAGGTAACTTCTCTTTCTTCATCCTCTAATAATTTGGATACTCCTACTGGTTATTAATTACCTTTTAGGTATAATAGAGGGAAACCTCAAAAGCTTGTTGAACCTCTTAAGAGCTTTGGAGAGAAGTTATTCTCTAGTCATATTCCATATGGAATTCATGAAGCCTTATCTGATCCAAAATGGGCTCAAGCAATTGAAGAAGAGATGAAAACACTTGAAAAGAATGAGACATGGCGTTTTGTTCCAATTTCAGAAGGAAAGAAAACAGTGGCATGTAAATGGGTCTTCTCTATTAAACACAAGGTTGACAGGTCAATTGAATAGTATAAGGCAAGGCTAGTTGCCAAGGGCTACACACAGACTTATGGAGTAGACTATCAGGAGACATTCTCACTAATTGCAAAATTGAATACTGCCAGAGTATTGCTATCCTTGGTAGCAAATTTAGATTGACCTTTACACTAATTTGATGTGAAGAATGCATTTCTTCATGGAGACCTTGAGGAAGAAGTGTATATGGAAATTCCTCTGGGTTATATCTTAAACTTCGAAATTGATGTAATGTGCAAGTTACGAAAGGCTTTGTATGGGTTGAAACAGTCTTCACGTGCTTGGTTTGGTCATTTTAGCATGGCTATGAAAAATGTGGTTTCCAACAAAGCAACTCGGACCACACCTTATTCCTAAAACGACAGCAAGGGAAGGTAACAGTTTTGATCATCTATGTGGATGACATAATAATTACAAGCAATGATACTGAAGAAATCTAAAGGCTGGAAAAGCAATTGGCTAAAGAATTTGAGATGAAAAATTTAAGAGGGCTCAAGTATTTCTTAGGAATTGAAGTTGCTAGATCGGAACGGGACATATTTCTTTCATAAAGAAAATATGTTCTAGACCTGCTAACCGAGGTTGAGATGCTTGATTGTAAGCCAGTAGACACTCCAATGATTCAAAATCAGAAATTTGAAGAACACTCGAACCAATCAAAGATCAGTAAGGAGAGATATCAACGACTAGTGGGAAAATTGATTTACTTGTCTCATACACGTCCAGATATCTCGTATGCCGTTAGTATGGTCTGTCAATTCATGCACGATCCTAGCAAAGATCATATGGATGCAGTGGTTCATATACTTCGACAATTAAAATCAGCTCCAGGTAGAGGTATCATGTTTTCAAAGAATAGTCACCTATATGTGAAAGGCTACACGGACATTGACTGGGCAGGAAGTTTATCAGATAAAAAGTCCACTTCTGGGTATTTTACCTTCATTGGTGGTAAATTGGTTATATGGAGGAGCAAGAAACAGAAGTAGTCGCATTATCAAGTGTTGCGGCTGAGTTTCGTGGAATGGCAAAAGGTTTATGTGAGCTTCTATGGCTCAAAAGACTATTGTCAGAAATTGGTTTTGCTCCTAACTCACCAATGAACCTATATTGTGATAATAAAGCTGCCATCGAAATTTCTCACAACCCAGTTCAATACGACCGCATAAAATATATCAAGGTAGATCGCCATTTCATAAAACAAAATCTTGAAGAAGGAGTGATTTAGTTCCCTTTTGTTTGATAAGAAGAACAACTCGCAAATGTACTTACAAAGGCAGTCTCCAGCAGAAATTTCCATAGCTCACTTGACAAGTTGGGTATCAAAAACATCTTTGAACCAACTTGAGGGGGAGTGTTAGCATGAGCTGTATAAATTTGGTAGAGAAAGTTTAGGAGTTGAATTATACCATACTTGTATAAATCCCATAATTTATGGGATCCATTATCTTCTTACTTTAATTAGCTCCAGTTTGTGTATATATATATATTTGTGTAATTTGTATACTAAAATATATGAAAGAAAAAAATTCCTCAAAGTATCTCTGAATTAACAATGAAGAAGGGTTTGACATTTATTAACCTCTTGTTTATGGAGTCTTTGGATCATGAGCATTCAAGAATGGATGTTCAGTTTTGTAATTATCAATTTCTTTTTTGAAATGAAAACAGAAAAAAAAAACTCATATTTTATATAGTATTCATTTTCTCATGAAAATTACTTATTTTGAAAATTAATCTATGTTGTATTGTGAAGCTTTAGATAGAATTTGAGTTTCTATGGTGGATTTTGATTTATGACGAATATTAATGCTATAAATTGCCAGGTTCCATTTTCAGAGATAACCACAGAAGCTAGTTCTGGGTTATTGCTTGCTAGTTTGCTAAATTTGGATTTGAGGTTTTGAGTTTGCCTCGTTCTAGGTTATTGCTTGTTAGTGTGCTAAAGAAGATAAGAACAAAAAGGTAATTAATTGATTGATTATGTTTTGAGATAGAGAGTCACATGGAGAGAAAAGGAGAGAAAGAAAGAAGCATATGAGAGAAAGAAAGAGAAAGGAAGTGTGCGTGGGAAAAAAAAAAAAAAGAAAGAAAAATGCTAGTGGAGTGTTAACATGGCTTATTTTTTAATTTAAAATAGGTAATATGGTGTCCCAATCAGCTTTTCGTTAAGGAATTACAGAAAATGGAATGAGAGACTTTTATGTGACAAGTGATATAATGGTAGGAATTTTATTTTTGTAAAATTTAATTTAATGAGGATAATATGCGTTAATATATAGTTGAGGGACGATTGATGAAATTAACTCAACTAAGAGAATATTTAATAAGATAAAAAAAAAATAGATTCATTTTGAAAACACAAAACAATTTGTATATTTATACATAAATTAAATAAATCCAATGTGTAGGGAATAATCAAAAATCAAATCTACTGATTTTAATTCAATTTATTTGATTCGGTTTAATATATATATATAAATATTATTAAAAAAATGAATTAACCGAATTATTGAATTGAAATATATTAGTTTAATATGATTCGATTAATTTTATAAATATTAATTTGATTCAGTTTAGTTCGATTTAATTTTTAAAATTTAAATTTAATTAATTTAATTATTTTTAAATTCAATTTGATTTAGATCGAATCAACCAAATATTATTTTATCAGTATGCTTATATATATTTTCACGTAAATTGGATCACTAAATAAATTATCAATTACTACAATACTATAATTTTTTTAATAAATTTAATTTTCACTGAAACTTAAATCTAGAACATTGCAACGTGGATCATATCGCAAAGCCGAATTAAAATAACGCTAAGTCAAAGAAACTTGATGCCGCCACACTATAGTCAAATTGGGTCATTACACTCATTAGTTCCTCTTCTAAAATTTTGAATTTTGTTATTTATGTAAATAAGGAAAAGAAAAAGGTGCATATAAAGAAACTAAAGAGAAAAGTAGTAAGAATGAGCAAATCATTTCTCCCTTATATTTTTTATGAAGAAAGAAGTATAGCAAAAAAAAAAAAAAAAAATTATTAATATTAAAATTATCATTCCACAATCTAGTTTTGATGGATAGTAAGTCTCTAATTTCTTATATTCTTTTTTTTTTGTCCAACTTTTTGAAAATAGTGTAGAATATATGATCATGAAATATGACAAAATCATAAGTTGATTATCATCTACTAGTTTTTTTTATTCAAGCTTTAAAATAGTTAAATGTGAGAAATTTAAGGTAAATTATTCTCACTGAAAATCATTTAAATTGTGTTCAATATACTTTTTTTTTTCCTTTTCTTTTCTTCACCTCCCTATGACAATTTTTTTTTTGTTACATCCATTTTACAAATTTAAACAATCCCAAAACTAACAAGAAAGGTAGAGTTAGATACATTTATATAGATGTAGAGAAATTTTTTTTTTCCATCTAAGAAATATTTTTAGTTTATCTTATATCTCTACTAAAATTAGATCTCTTGTTCGAGTATATCTCATAACACATTTTTATGCTTGATATATATATTTAAAAATTACTGTCTCAAAACTAATCTTAAAAATGGAATTTTAATGCATGAGAGGAGTAAATTTACTATAGGATGTTTGACAACCCAATTGAAAGTCTCAAAATCAAAAATTGTAAGGAAGCATCGAGTTTTTAAGTCAATGAAGTATTTTTTCAATATTTGACAATAAATCAAAATTAGATTTTGAAACATTTCAATCAAGTTTTTTTTTTATAAGTAGTAAATTGATACTTATTTTTAATAGATCTTTTCTTTAACAAAATCTATTTTGACAAAATTTCATTTAACAAAATCTTAATTTGACAATAAAATCTCAATATTGAGGTGTCAAACACTCACTATATATCCAATAATTTTATAATAGGTAAAGTCATTTTATAAAATTTTTAGATAAAAAAAATTAAAAATCCAATCATTATGGTATTCAATATGAAATTTAAATTTAAATTTTTTTTATCTGAAAAAGCAATGCTTTATTAATTAGTTGGATAAAACATAAACATGTTAAATCCTTGAGTCTTAATAGGGGGATTTTATTGCTATCTTGTTTCTCGATGAGAGATTGAGTGGAAGGAATAATAAGACTGCCACTTGCAATTTGTTTAATAAATGGTTTGAGGAGAATGAGATGGTGGACTTGGGTTTCAGCGGTCCTAAATTTACTTGGGCAAGAGGAAGTATGCAGGAGAGGTTGGATAGAGTCATTTGTAAATTTTACTGGCATATAGTATTTCCTAATATTTCTATTAGTCATCTCTCCTGAGTTAAATTTGATCATAGACCGCTTATGATCAAGCCTTTTGGTAAGCATAATTTTGTCCCTAAAAACAGTTTTCGTTTCATAGGTCTATGGCTCCTTAATAGTGCCTTTCAAATTTTGGTTAAAGAGTCTTGGGCTGTTCAGGGGTCGATAGAAGACAAGTTCCATATTTTTTCTAAAGATTTATCTTATTGGAATTCTAATCGTTTTGGTAATATTTTCCACCACAAAAGCAGGGTGCTTGCTAGATTGGATGGGGTGCAAAGAGCTTTGTAGAAAAAAGTGTCTCAGAATTTACTTAAGTTGGATAAGAAGTTAAAGGAAGAATTTGAAGCGATTTTATCCCAGGAGGAGGTTTACTGGTATTAGAAATCTAGATCCAAATGGATTCAATGAGGTGATCGTAATACCTCGTATTTGTATACTCAAATGATTGTTAAAAGAAACTGCCTTATAGTTGATAAGCTAAAAGATGTTGATAGGAATTGGGTGATGAATAATCAAAGGTTGAAATTTATGACGGATAATCAAAGGTTGAAATCTATAGAAGTAAACTATTTCAAAGATCTTTTTTTTTTTATATAAAAAACAAAATAAATCACTAAACTTTAGTTATTTTTTCATTTTGGTTAATAAAGAAAAATTGTTTCAGATCAATCACTAACATTTATAAAAATTTTCTTCCGATGATCACTCACTGGAATCTTACATCGAGAAGCTGACATGGCATGCCACGTCAGCGCCGAAGTCCAATCTCATGCCACTTAGATGTTGCGTCAATCGTGTTGATTAGTCAGTATGCCATGTAAGCCTATAATATTTGAAGTTACTAAATTTTAATGAGTTTTTCATTTTAATCACTAAAAAAAAGCCCATTTTAAAATCAATCATTAAAATTCTAATTTTTTCATTTTATGGCTAAAAAACTAACGTGACATTTCATATCATCGCCTGAGAATAAAAAAAGCTGTCATCTTGATGCCATACAAATGCCACGTAATAACAAATATCATATAAATAATGTCATGTCAGATGCATAATTTAACTTATAAATAAAAAAAATTAAATAACTAATTTAATATTTATGCAATATATTAAATAATTTTTTATAATCACTAAAATATATACAAATTCATAATTTAATAAATACATCTTCGTCAATACCCAGACTCTTAACTTGAAATTCGTCAATAACCAGAAATCAAAATTCTCACTTTCTTTAAATAGCAATGTTCTCCCGATTGGTAAAAAAATCAATCGAAAGCCACATCCTAGATAATAATCCAACCCATAATTTGATAAGAAAGAAGTCAAGTAAACCAACAATGATATTTAACGATGGAATAATACTAACGGTGAGGTTGAGCTTATAAGTAATGTATTAATTAAAATTTGGAAAGAGAATATGAAGAGAGGAGAGAAAAAAGAAAGAGAAGTAAATGAATTTTTATGGCAATTTGGGTTTGTATATTTGTTCATAAATAAGTAGAGGAGGTGAAGTGAGGAGAAGAAGAAAATGAATAGTTTATTTGGTTTTTTCGACTTTTTGTATTTATTTAGAATTTTTGGTTATATTTTAGTTATTATAAAAAATTATTTAATATATTTCATAAATATAAAATTAAGTATTTAATTTTTATTTTATAAGTTAAACTATGCATGTTTACATGGTATTAAAGTTTTGTGTTGCATTGGCGTGACACTTACTTGTCCTTAAACGATCACATGATATGTCACTTCAGTTTTCCGACTTTAAAATCTAATGAGTAAGCTATAAATAAAAAATTAAAATTTTTAGTAATTGCTCTGAAAATATTTTATTTTTAGTGATCAAAATGAAAAATCAACTAAAGTTTAGTGACTTTAAGTATTATTGATTTACGTGATATGACTCATCAACACGCATGACATGACATTTATGTGGTACACACGTGGCATGAGATCGGACTCCAACACTGATGTGACATGCTATCTCAGCTTCTCGGTGTAAATTTTTTGCAAGTGATCATCGGAATAAAGGTTATTAACTAATCTAAAACGATTTTTTTTTAGTGATCAAAATGAAAAAATAGTTAAAATTTAGTAATTTATTTTATTTTTTATCCATAAATCTTAATATAAATTATTTTTAATTATTTATTTTTTAACTATATAAATAGTGAAATTTTTTAAATTTAATTACTTCAAATTGAAATTTTATTTTATAAATTATTCAAAAATATATTATAAATATTTTAAAGATAATTAAATTATTAATAAGTGAGTAAGAAAATAAAATTAATTAAGTTAATCATTAATTTGGATTATGGTGTATATATATAATTAATTAAGCTTATATTTGATAAAATTATATATAAAAATAATAATTTTTACAATTTAGTAACTAAATAATAATTATTAAGAATTTTTGAAAATTAAATTTATATTTAAATAATTTATAACAAATTGAAAAGTAATTTTTTTTAAGTTAACATATGAAAATGAAGTATATTTTATAAAAATTATATTAACTATTTATTTATAATTTTTGAATTTAAAATAAATATTTTATGAATTTTTAAAATTTTAAATATATTTATGGAAATAAAAATAAAAAAATATTAAAAAAATAATGAGAAGAGATGTTTTATCCCATTTTTATATTTTTAGGATTATATTTACGGTTTTTAAAAAAAATATATTGATACGATATTTTCGTTATAATGAAAATTTTTACATTTTTCCATTAATATGTATACATAAATTTAACCGAATTTGAAACAACCATATCGGAAACGCTGTCGTATTCGAACAAAGCATATTAGTTAAACATGAAGCTCTTGCGAAGGGTTTTCGTCCTGCAGCAGCCTACTTGAGAACCAGAGAGGGAAGAATTGGGGACATTGGAAGAAACCAACTCCGCCACTGAGCCACCGAGTTACAGCCAACAACCGTAAAATCCCCTGTTGAACTTTCGGAGCTAACAACAGACTTTGAACAACCTCCGTTTGTAAGTTCTTTTATCTGTAAATCAATGTTTTTGTGTAGTCCTGTAAATCAATGTTACTCGTCTAAGATTTACATATAAATGAAAACTTGAAGTGCATTTGGAAGTTGGTTGAAACTTGAAAATATGTGGAACTTGTATTTTGTAGTTATTATTGCAAAAGTGATTTTGATTTAAATTTTTTGAAATGAATTTTAAGTCACTCTGATATACATGAACCCTAAATTGAATTCATTTCTTTGTACTGAAATTAAATTCTAATGATTGAGTTATGTAATGCTTCTACGATTGATGATTTGATTGTTTAAATTTAGTTGTTATAGATACACTGTCTGCTTATTTAACTTTCAAAATATGTGTTTATACTTTCACTTCACATCTGATTGTATTCTTGAGCACTTGAAATTGTTGAGTTGATTATGTAATTTTGGGAACTGTCCATGGCATACTTAAAAACTGCTAAATATTAATTCAAGTGATGAAATTGTTAAATCTTTATCATTTTTAGCCTAAATCTATGCCAAATTTTCATACAACTGCTTCCATTTCTTGCATCACCTTAGGGTATTGGGGACACCTGCCTCTAATTTAATATTGTAGGATTTGAGAAGATGGCGATTGGTGTGCTTGAATAAAATTGGAACTTTTATTTTATAAAACTTAAAAATCCAACAATACCTTCTTTAAATAAAATGGGCTTCTTCCCTACTTTGATTGATCCCTACTCTATTTTCCTAGCTCACACTAGGAGACTAACCATAACACTTTTTTTTTTGTTTGATAGTCAAGTATGGACAAGAACATGCTACAAGGACTTGAAGGTCTACCTGAAGAGGACAAGATCCGCATGGCCGCTACAATTGATCAACACCAAGTGCGAGACAGGTTGGTAATCTTTTCTTTAATTGCCTTTTTGTTTTTCCCCTTAAACCCTGTTTGGAATTCCCATTCCATTCATTATCCTTTTCTATCTTGTCTGTGGATTTGCTCTTAATTGATAGAATTGAATGGGTTGATTAATCTGTGGTATCTGTTATATTCTGGGAAGTTGTAAAAACAATACTAATTGATTTGGATTTACTTCTTCCAAATTGATCATTTTGTTTGGTTTTTTAAAGGATTTAGGGCCATTAGATCTCAATAATTAGGGCAGGGCAACTAGATCTCAATAATTAGGGCAGGGCAACTAGATCTCAATAATTTGGGTTAGAATAGATAGTGATTGTGGTTGGAACAATAAAATAATTAGAGTTTAATGAGATTTTCTGATTTAAAATCTGAATTGAAAATAATAAGAATACAATACTATTTGTCTAATGGAGACTTGCTTATACTAATTAGGATAAATCCTAATCTTAAATTGAAAATAAACCTAATACTAATTAAAAGACTTATTTAACAAGAATTCTAAATAAACATAGGAAAAAACTCTAAAACAAAATGGAATAGGAAAACTAAATAAAATTTTCTAATTTAAAAAATCTAAACAAACTAAACTAGGAAAACTAAATAAAATTCTTAATTTAAAATTTAAATAAAAATAGTTCCTAAATCGTATCTTCTTTTTCTTTAACTGCATCATTTAGGAGCAATATTCTTATGTTAATTTTTCTGATTCAAATGAGAGTATCCATGCTGCTTCAATTATGCATAAAAATTTGTCAACTAGAGCATGAATATATTGCTATTTCACAAAAAGGCTTAAAACTGTTGATTAACTGGAGCATGAATATCTTGCTGTTCACAAAAAAGCTTAAAACTGTTGATTCTTCTCCATTGATGTGTGACTGTTATTTTCTATGAGATTTTGGTTCATTAATTAGCTAGTCTAGATGCAAGTCCAGACTGATGCATAGACATAAGCAATGTGAAAGTGTTGATGATATGTTTGGTTTTCAAGAGGTTTCAGTGTCCGAAACACATCCAAGATGGGAATGTAAGCTTTTTAGAGGTTTTGTGCTTCCTAGGTTATTCTAATGTGATACGTGCTTGCTTTTGAGCAATAACTATGACTCATGAGTGTGCGTTAGTTTGATTGTAATCGAAGTTTGGTTTTCTTTCACTATACTGTTGTCTCACTTTTATTGCTGTTTTTTGGTTTACCTTGTGTTAGTCTTCTGTGAAGTTGCAAGAAAATTATACATTACTAAAGGTTGAGGCTTTAGTTGACCAATGGCTATTCATTTTCCTTATTTATATGGCTTCACATCTAGCCCTTTTATGCTACAGGTCACATGATAGTTCTATGTAGGTGACCTAGTTCATGAGAAGCCAAAAGAATGTTCTTCTTAAAACCGATGCAGCTTGTGTGTTGCAGTTGGACGTTTTGGGAACAACATTCGATTCTCGTTAGTAATTGCTCTTTACTTCATTGTCAATATATATATTTGGTTGAGTACCTTTTGAAAGTTGTCAACAATATACAGGTGTTTTTAGGCTTTTGCTGGTTGTCTTTCTGAGTGCAGGAAGACATTATTGTGAAATATATTTGAAACCATGTTCCTATGAAATATAGTTACCATGTTATTGGTTTAAATATGGAAGCATCTGAAGTGCATGGTTGTGACATAATACCCTAGATTTGGACAATGCCTGGGATTTTACAAAGAAGATTATGTATTATCAGTTTGAATTTTTTCCTTTATGGCTTCCTTATTCCTCAATGTGTTGTCTGCAGTATGAGGATGTATAATTCAGTTGTAGAGAGATGCTTCAATGACTGCGTGGACACCTTTTCACGCAAATCACTTCAGAAGCAGGAAGAGACCTGCGTTATGAGATGCGCTGAGAAGTTCTTGAAGCATTCAATGCGTGTTGGCCTGAGGTTTGGAGAGCTTAACAATATGCAAGCTACATCAGACCAAAGCAACTAGACAACCATGGATTGGCTAAAAACACTATTTTGTTTGTCAATGTAGAATTTTATTTGAATAAATGCAGAATATTGTGTTATTATCCTTTTCAGTTGTTTTTACCAAGGGAGTCATAATTGTTGTTTAGATGAGCATCTTTTATTCTAATATTATGAAATTCAAGTGTAATAGAGGCTCCGATTTAATGAGGATGAGGCATTGAAGATTTGATTTGAGGTGCAAAATTCTCAGAATTGCCATGACTAATTACTCTTATTTCTGGTAAACCAAAACCTTTTTCACAGTACAACAAATTAAACCAGAAAATTTCTCGTACAACAAGGAGTCTTAGACCATGTACTTCTCTAGTTTTTAACAGCTAGCTCAATTGGTCTCTTTCACTAAAGACCAAAACTCTAATGTGACTCATAATCCGTAATTAAATTGCAACTCACCTTATCATAAGCCTTCTCAAAATCAAATTTTAAAAATATCTTCTTCCATTATAATCAAGAGATCTATTAGCTACAAAAAAAAATTGCATTTTACTCCTATTAAACACATTTTGATCAGGAGAAGTGGTTTTGTGCAAAAGAACACAATCTTTTAAGCAACTTTTCTTTTCTTTTCTTTTTTTTTTAGGGAAATTTATTTGAATAAATTGAGGTGATGTTTGATAATATCATTTAATACTTAATATTAATTTTTTTTTACACTTATTAATTTTAAATTGATGGGTAATATCACTTAAAAGTTTCAATTAAAATTTTAATAATTTAACATTTTCAATTTAAATTTTTTTATTGGGCAAAATAAGAGAGTTATTTTTTCTTTTTTGAGAGATCGGTTATGGAATCAGTAAAATAGCTAAAAGCATAGATTGTTTTTCTAAAGCACATTTTTCTTATACTGATATCATTTATGATGAGTTACCAAAAATGATGAATTCCTTTTAGTAGTGTTTGAAAAAAAGATAGAGGTAGGGGAAGTAATTGGTTTCGTGGGCAACAATTGAGTTTGAGAAAGGAAGGTGGAGGTTTGGGGTTTTCGGGATCTTCACTGTTTTAATCTTGCGATGCTGGTAAAGCAAGGATAGAATTTTCTTCAGAATCATGATGCTCTGGTAACTCGTGTTCTCAAAGCTAATATTTTTTCAGAGGGAATTTTATATTAGCTTCTTTAGGCCATAGTCCAAGTTTTACTTGGAAGAGCATATTAGCAACACAAGCATTATTAAAGCAAGGGAACAGGTGGAGAATTGGTGACGATTCATGTGTGAATTTGAGGTCTGATCCTTGGTTAAAAGCCACTGATAGTTTTTATATTCAGACGCAGCCTATTTCTGAGCTTGGTGATTTATAGGCTGTGGATTTGATGATGTCGTGGCAGAAGGAGTCAGATGTAGAATTATTACGGGAGGTGTTTTTAGGCAGAGATGTGGAAGCAATTTGTAATATTCCTCTGAGTCAAGCTAGTGGTGAAGATGTTATAATTTGGGATGCGAGTAGTATATATCAGTAAACTATATGATCTGGATGCCAATTGACATTGGATATGCAGCATATTGAGATGAGTTACTGGTATTAGGCGATTGGAGTCGTTTTGGTGTTCGTCTTTACCACGAAAAATCAAGCATTTTATGTGGAGATTCTTGCGAAACTGCCTTCCTATTAGAAGCGAGCTTATATCGACAGGAATACACGTGCCTGGTGAATGTGTGCTGTGTCAGTTGGAGGAGGAAACGTTGTAAGACTTGTTTTTGCTATGTCCTTAATTGTGTGTCTCGATTTTGGAGGGAGGTGAACGTTAATGTTAATGTGGCGAGTGTTGGACAATGGAATGAGCTTTCTTGGTTTTTTAACTTGCTTAATGGAGTTGGGTTGGATAAGGCAACATATGTGTGTGTTACTTTGGAGTATCTGGAATTACAAAAATAATTTCCTGTGGTAAGAGCCTTCAATAACATTGGGTGATCGAGTTGTCTAGCAAGGTTTTGGTTTTTTAAGAGAGTGGAATGAGGCTTGAAAATGGCTGATACAGTGGTTCTACTGTGCAAAGGGTCTTGAAATGGAAAAAACTAAGGGAAGGAATGCTCAAGTGTAATATTGATGCTAAGCTATTTCATAAGTCTTTGAAGCTTGGGGTTAGTATTGTCATTAGAGATAAATTAGGTCAATTTACTGTTAGCTTCTCTACTATTTTGAATGGCATTATGCATCAAAGGAAGCAAAGGCCATTACTATCCGTAAGATGTTGTTGTGGCTACATGATGGCACTTATGGCAGGTTAGTTCTTTGAAATTGATGTTGAGATTGTAGTCAAGAACATGCAACAAAGCAACGAAGATCAGTCTTAGTTTGGATGATTACTTTAGGAGTGCAGGGATTTATTAGCTCAATATAATGAAATTTCTTTATAATTGGTTAAGAGGCAAGCTAACATGGTGGCACATTTATTAACCTGCCAATCATGTTTATATGTAAGTCTTAATATTTAGGAGATGCCTCCAATTGATATTTTTTTTTATTAAATGGAAGGCAAAAAAGCTAAAACAATTACATCATACACTTCCTTTCATAAACTATTCCATAAATATCATGAAGGATATATCTACTTATTCTTTGAGAGGAATAGTCCAGCATATGAGTTCCAATTGGCAAGAAGCTACCATAGTGGGCAAATCAGTCTGCACATATGTTAGTTTCTCTATAAATATGACAAATTTCCATCTTTCAATTTTATTAAGAAGATCTTTGATACCCTGAACAAGAATATAGAGGTCATTCACCATTCAATTATTCTTCAAAATCAGCTACACCATACTCAAGTTGTCAGCCTCAACAATAACTTGCCTACAACCTTTACTCCATGCCAAAGACAACCCCACATATATATGCCTCATAACTCCACTTTTGAGATGGAACAAGAACATAAATTAACGACATAACCACCTATCCATGTGTCTGAACTCGAGCGAAGAAACTCTCCTACATATGTTGTTCCTATAACTTTGATAAAGGAACCATTAGAGTTGAGCTTGTACCATTTAGAATGAGGAGCAACCCAACCAACCATGCAAGTGACAACTACTTTCCCATACTGAGCAAGCACTTGCAAGATCGAGCATAAAAAGACCACCTCCTTGGCAAAGGAAAGAATATGGTGAACCAGGTCAGCCGACCTGCACCAATTATCATTGAATAGCTTTTCATGCCTCCATAACCACAACTTCTAGTATGTTATCCTAAAGATAATTTGCCATGATACACCTTCAATTTGCTCCATCCTGTTATCTAGATTATTCAACAGCCAATCTTCAAACCCACTTCCAAAGAAATTGTGAGAGGGCTTAAACCTTGAGATTAAAGGACTCTAGAACTTCTTGGCATGGAACCAATCCTTTAAAATATGACAAACTGATTCTTCTCCAAGGAAATGAGTTTGACAGGTATCAGAATCATAGAGGTGACGCCTCTTCTTTCTGAATTAATGAGTAATTTCTGATGCATGCTAAGCCAGAGGAATGATCGCAAACTTTCTTCCATTTGGGACTTCTATCCTTCCAACTAGTAACATAAATAAGCTTAGCTGCTGACCTGACTGTGAAGTTTCTGCTCTTAGTTAGGCCCAAAAAAAATTGATCTTGATCCCATATAAAAAATGAGGCTTAATAGTTTCTATTTGGAGGAGCTTATGAGGTGGAAAAAATTCAGAAAAGTTATTCTAGTCCCAATTATCTAGATCTGTTACAACTTCCACAACCAACAAGCTAAGCATCAAGTGGGGAATAGGTTTAACAAAATAAGCAATAAGTGGGTTAACATCATCCAACTAATTATCTAACAAAAATCTCGTTGTTTCTCCATTGCTAATAGATCATCGAACAACAAGAAGACCACACCTTTGCAATTCCCCTCCAAAGCTAAGTAACTTGTTTTTTGTTATTAAAAATAGGAAGGGCATCAACTATTGTACAATATTTACTCCTAAGAACTTAAACTCAAAGAGCTTCAGAATTCACCATCATATTCCAAGCCAACTTCATAAGAAAAGAGTCATTAGTGACCTGAAGAGATCTTAAACCCAAACTACCACGTTCCTTAGGCTGGCAGACTTGATCCTAATTAACTAAAGAAATAGGATTATTCAAAGACTAATCTTCCCAAATAAATCTTCTACACATTTTCTCAATTGATTTGCAAACAACAATACGTAGCAAAGTAGACTGCATAGCATAACTTGGGACAGACATAATCACTGATTGAGCCAGGGTCATCCTTCCAGCAAGGGAAATATGCTTAGCTTGCCAACCTGAGAGTTCTTTATTGACCTTATCTATAATATAGTTGTAATCCTTGTTGTAGACCCTCACATGAATAATAGGAAGCCCAAGATATTTTCCCAAATTTTTCATCAAAACGAAAGCACGGGACTTGCTGATACTACTATTTTTCAGCCTATTAACATTTTTAGAGCAATAGAGCAACATTTTGGAGGCACTGATCTTTTGGCCCGACACTTCACAAAAAGCTTTCATAACATTATGCATAACAACAACTTGATTGAGAGAAGTGTCAGCAAATAAGACCAGGTCATCTGCAAAGAACAAGTGCAATCCCCCATGACTAATCCAAATAGGCTTCCAACTACCCTTCTGAATTGAAGCTTAAATACCCTAAGAATACCTCTCCATGCAAGCACAAACAAGTAAGGGGACAGAGGATCTACTTGCCTAATGCCTCGATTAGAATTGAAAGGGTATCATTTCCTACTATTCCACTGGATCACCATAGAGATTAAAGAGATGCAATTCAATGTCCCTTAGAGTATCATAAATAAAATTCCAGTTCAAGCAGTCATAGGCCTTCTCCAGATCATCTTTGACAGCTATGAATTCTTTACCTTGCCTTTTAATCCTCATTGAGTGAATAACCTCCTGCACAATAAATATGTTATCTATAATCTGTCGCCCTGGAACAAAGCTGGACTGATTAGAGTTGATCAATTTATTCATCAATGGTTTTATTTTATTTGCACTAAGCTTAGTCAAGATTTTGTTAATTACATTACATAAGCTAATAGGGCGGAATTGCAATCAAGATTATTCATCTTTGGAATGAGGACTAACAAGGTTCTATTAATATATGGATTCAAAGCTTCCACGGAAAAATCTTCCTTACCCAGTCATAGATTGAATGCCCCACCACTTCCCATTGGTTCTGGAAAAATAAGGCTTGAAAACTATTTACCCCAGGAGCAATATTTGGATCCATCTCAAAAAGAGCTCTCTTAACTTCTTCATCCCGTACCGACTCCCTAACTTCTGGACTTCCAAACTCGAAAGTCCGTGGAACTTATTTTTATATCATACTCGACCCTGGTTTGTTGGTCATTAGATAAAAGAGGGTAAAGAGCAAAATAAATGACGATAATTTTTTTTTTTATTTTGGTTATTAAAAAAAATTCAGTAATTAATTTTTATAGAGATTTTATTCTGATCATCATTTGCTGAAATTTTACATGGAGAAATTGACATGACACACTATGTTAGTGTTGTAGTCCGATCCCATACTATGTGTGTGTCATGTAGATATCATATCATTTATATTGATAAGTCAACATATCACGTAAATCTATAACACTTGAAGTCACTAAATTTTAATAAATTTTTTATTTTGATCACTAAAAAAAAAATTATTTTCAGATCAATAATTAAAAATTCTAATTTTTTATTTATAGGTCATTCATTAGATTTTGAAGTTAGAAAACTAAAGTGACATATCATGTGATTGCCTAAAGATGAGTAAGTGCCACCCAATGCCACATAAAACTTTAATATCATGTAAACATACATAGTTTAACTTATAAAATAAATTAAACAACTTTTATAATCACTAAAATATAACAAAAAATTACTAAATAAATACAAAAAATCGAAAAAACCAAATATACTATTCATTTTCTTCTTCTCTTCACTTCACTTCCTCTACTTATTTATAAACAAATATGCAAACCAAAATTGCCATAAAAATTCATCTACTTCTCTTTCTTTTTTCTCTCCTCGCTTCATATTTTCTTTCCAAAGTTTAATTAATATATTACTCATAAGCTCAACTTCACCGTTAGTATTATCCTATTGTTGAACACTGTTGTTGGTTTGCTTGACTTCTTTTTTTTTAATCAAATCATGAGTTGGATTATTATTTAGGTTGAGAGTTTCGATTGATCATTTCACCAAACAGGAGAACATTGTTATTCAAAAGAAGTAAGAATTTTGATTTATGATTATTAATAAATTTTGAGTTAAGAATTTCAATATTGATGAAGCTGTATACGTTAAATTATGAATTTGTATATATTTTAGTGATTATAAAAAAAAATGTTTAATATATTGCATAAATACTAAATTAGTTATTTAATTTTTTTATTTATAAGTTAAATTATATATCTGATATGACATTGCGTATATGATATTTGTAATTACGTGGCATCTGTATGGCATCAACGTGACAGTTTTCTTATTCTCAGGCGATGATATGACATGTAACGTTAGTTTTTCGGCCTCAAAATTTAGCGAGTGATTTATAAATGAAAAAATTAGAATTTAGTGATTGATCTGAAAATAAACTTTTTTTAGTAATCAAAATGAAAAACTCACTAAAATTTAGTGACTTCAAGTGTTATAGACTTACGTGATATGCTGACTCATCAATACGAATGATGTGACATCTACATGACATACACGCGACATCTACGTGGCATGTGATTAGACTCCGACGCTGACATGGCATGTTATGTCAGCTTCTCAATGTAAGATTTCACCGAGTAACCATCGAAAGAAACTTTTTATAAAGGTTAGTGACTTATTTGAAATGATTTTTTTTTTAGTGACCAAAATGAAAAAATACTAAAGTTTAGTGATTTATTTTACTTTTTACCCTAAAATTTATATTAAAATAGTTATGAAAATGTGAAATATGATAAATTTATAATTATTTCACATGTTAAAATATTTTATAATAATTTTTATTATATAATAAAATATTTTTAAAAAATATAAATTAAATAAAAAAAATAAAATGTTACCTTAAAACTAGTTAACATAAATCTTAATATGAATTTCCTTATAATTATTTTATTTTTAACTACATAAATAGTGAAAATTTTTAAATTTAATTATTTTAAATTGAAATTTTATTTAATAAAATTATTTGAAGAAAATATATTATAAATATTTTAAAAATAATTAAATCCTAATAAATGAATAAGAAAATATAATTAATTAAGTTAATAATTAATTTAAAATAGGGTATATATATATATATATATATATATATATATATATATATATATAATTAATTAAGTTTATATTTTATGAAATTATACGTGAGAATAATAATTTTTATAATTTGGTAAATAAATAATAATTCTTAAAAAGTTTTGAAAATTAAATATATATCTAAATAATTTATGATAAATTGAAAAGTAATTATTTTTTAAGAACATTTTACAAGAATTCTATTGACTATTTATTCATAATTTTTGAACTTAAAATGAATATTTTATAAATTTTAAATATTTAATTATATTTATGAAAAAAAAAAGAGAAAATGTGTTAGGGAGATAACGGGGAGAGGGGTGTTCTGTCCCATTTTTGTGACTTCATGGTTATATTTATGCCTTTAAAAAAAAGTATCAATATGATATTTTCGCTATAATCTAAGAACATATTTGCACATTTTTCCTATATTAATCCTATATGGTTATGCACTAATATTGTATGATGAGAAATTGATTTTTTTTCTTCCATATTTCTTTCCCTTGATGATGATGATGATCTTATTGGTAATACTGAAATGGATTATTCAACTACTATATTTTTTTTAGGAAAAAACATCATAACATATATTAAAGATTCAAAACATCATACTGAAGCACCTCTTGTGTAGACAAAGGAGGCTCCTCTCAAACTTGAAGACTAATATATTTACATGATAAGCCAACTAAAGCATGCACTGTCATATTTTCTTGTCTCATAACAAAATGCAATGTAACATTATCAAATTAATTTAATAAAACCCTACACACATTAACCAATAGACCAAACTCCAAAGTATCAAAAGAGTCATTCTGTATACCATTGACCACAACCTTTACATCACTCTGCACCAAAATATCCTCATAATTATTCTGACGCAATCATGATAATACATCTCTTATGGCCATTGTCTTAACCTCTTTGACAGAGTAATAACAACCTAGAGTAGTAGTATAACCAACTACAAAAGCACCCAATGATCCCTTACCACAACCCTAACCCCAATCTTTAAATAATCCATAAATAATGCAGCATCAATGATACATTTGTAGCTATCCATATATGGTTGAGTCCAATGCACATTCCTACCTGTTTGACGACCCAAACCTTGCACCTTAACTCATTTAAGCCTAGCTATTTCCAGTCTCCTAGAAATGCAAGACCAGAACCAACAAAGTGATTAACAGCAACATATCCATTACGCCATAACGTATCATTACAATAGTTCAAGATGCTCCACAATACCATGCATATTGATTCCATAATATCAACAACTACTGATAACCAAAGTGCAAAGAACCAGGAAGACAATCAAATGTCTCCAAAAATAGGAACCTGCAACTTAATATGAGCCCATAACCTCACTACATAAGGGCAATGCAAAAACAAATGAACGATAGATTCTTCTTGAACACAACACAATACACACACTTGAAATTGAAATTTCTTTTTGTAGAAGCCTACACATAGTTGGCAAAACATTCCTCGTAAGACTCCATAGAAAATGTTTCACCTTTGGAGGAATATTCAACTTTCACAATTTATCCCACTCACCTGCCAACAAAAATTATACCTTATTGTTAGTCGTATATATAACCAGTTGATAGCTCGACTTTACTGTATAGTCACCATTAGGACTACCATGTCAAATAGGCACATTCAAAACTTTCACCCTGAAAAACATAATTTTTACATATGGCCTCCACATCACGCCTAAGAAAAATATTTTGTAGCATTTCCACATCCCACTCTCTACGCATAAGAATCATTAAATCTATAACTTTCAACTAACTGAACCCCTCATTAAGAAAAGTTTGAACAAAAAGCTATTCGTAGCTTTCAACCATAGATCATACCACACCCTCATAGACATCCCATCCCCTATTCTCCACCAATAACCTTGTTTAACTAATGTTTTCCCTGCCAACATGCTCTTTCAAGTAAAACTTGGAATATGGCCAATAATGGCTAATAAAAACTCTCCTGAAGAGAAGTATCTAGCTTTGAGAATCCTTATAACAAGAGCATCCAGATTTCACACTAATTTATATTACTGCTTCACAACATCGCAAGATTAAAATATTCATACAATATATAGGCAAAGCCTAAACTACTAGCTTGAGAAGAACTTCCTTACCTACTTTAGAAAATAATCGTTGCTTCTACCCACCAAACCTTTGCCAAGCTTGTTCTTTCAAAAAAGAAAAAACTGTTTTCTTATAATGACCAATAAAAGAAGACAAACCCAAATATTTACCTTGCTGCAAAGTTAAATAAACACCCAACACTTCCCTAACTTCAGACATATTCTTATCATCCACATTAGGACTAAAAAACATACCTAAGTTATGTAAATTCACAGCTAACCAAAAGTGCACCATCGTAATTATCTAAAATATTCTTCATTACTTGAGCCTCACTTCTAGCAACTTTAAAGAAAAATATACTGTCATCAACAAACAACAAATGAGAAACCGATGGAGCCCTTCTACTAATCTGACAACTATAAAGCAATCCTCTCCTTTCAGTCCTAAGTAGTACTGTTGCTGATAAGCCTTTAACACGCAAAATATGGGACAAAGGATCTCTCTAACGGAGACCCCTTGATGGAATAATTGAGTCCAAAAAATTGCCATTAAAATTAATATGAAATTTTACAGAGGAGACAAAAGCCATAATAAGCTCCACCCAACCCCTGTCAAACCCCAACTTTAATAAAATTTGTTTTCAAAAAGCCTCAATCAACCTTATCATATGCTTTACTAATATATATTTTCAAGGCAACCTCACCTTTTTTACCACACCTTTTATTTTTCATAAAATATAATAATTCTGAAGCCACTAGCATATTATCTAAAATAGACCTACTCTCAATAAAAGCATATTGAGCAGAAGAAATGATACATGATAACAACTTCTTTAATCTATTAGCCATAATGTTTGACATCAGCTTGTAAAACACATTGCATAAGGAAATAAGTCTTAAATCCTTCATGCCACATGGATTTTCACATTTTGGAATCAAGACAATCGTAATGTCATTAAGAGCTAGCGGTAATAGCTTAGAAGTCATCCATTGTGTACACTTATTAACAATATTAGAACCAATAATATACTAAAATTTCTAATAAAAAGTAAAATTCATACCAGCTAGACTTGGATCATTATTCGAACTCATCTAATTAGTTTCCAACCTAAACTCTTCAGAAGAGAGAGGAGCCATAAGTAATTCATTATCAGAAACCGACATCTTACATGAGACAACGTTTAACACTTCATCAGCAGAGCTAACTCCCTCAATAAATAAATTAGTGAGACACTCTAGCACAATCTTATGCATATTATCATCCGCATCACACCACACACCATTATCATCTTGAAGCTTTCAAATAAAGTTCCTCTTCTGCCTATTATTTCTGAAGCATGAAAATACTTAGTATTTCCATCACCCAACTGTAGCCAAAACACCTTTAGCTGTTGTTTCCAATAACTTTCCTATTGGGCCAACACATCGGAAAATGCAAGCCTTGCATTAGCTTTAGCCTATTAGTTATATATATATGTGTGTCAATTTTCTTTAAGAGTTATGAAGAGTCAAATTTTTTTTGGAAAGTTTTAATTAAAAAATTAAATATGTTTGTATTTAGTTTATTTTTAAGCAGTAAAAAAGTGTTAATTATGTTAGAAATTATTTTAAATAAGTGTTAGTTATCTTAATTAGAAATTATTTAAATATTTAATTTATTTAAATTATATATTTTATATAAAAAATTAATAGGATTCTTTATGTTATTTTGTTCAATTAATATTAAAATTGGGTTTTATACTTGAATAATATAACACAAAATTTCTATGCTATATGAGTTATCTATGGAATTTAAATTTGAAAAAGATTAATGTATTTTACATATTAATTATAATTTCTTCTATAAACATTTATTTGTAATTATAATATCGTTATTTATTATTATTTTCTTACAGTGAGCCGGTGTATTGAAGTCTTGAATAATGCATATAAAATTTCTCCAAAAAATTATATTATACATGAGATAAACTATTAAACATATTTTTATTGTATTAAAAATATTTATTTCATTTATAGCTAAATATTGCTTTCTTAATTTTTTTATGGAAAAATGCAATTTTATTAAGTAATAGAACCAAGATCATGGGTAAGAACATCCTTTAACTCAATAGGAAGCACATTCCAAAATGTAGGACTAACATACAAATTTGATTGGGGTGCCAACGTATAAACCAACTTCTCAACTTGTCTCCTAATAAAGCTAAATTTCACATTATATCATTGAGTTAATAGCATTCTACACTCATAAAAAATAATTCCAAAAGCAGAAATATCCTCCATATAATCCTGCACCCCAGTAATTACCATTTGTGAGTCCATCTTAATAACAACATTTATGGCCCCAAAAGTTAATAACCAATGTAAAACTTCACGTAAGGCTATGGCCTCTGCTACTGAAGTTGCATATAGACCATTTACACTAGTCGTAAATGCCACTACAAACTGTCCTATGTGATCTCACCACACCCCTCGACTCTCGTATTCAATCAACACTGAAAATTGCCACATCTATGTTGCATTTAATCTAACAAACATTTAAGGGTTTCCATATAATTGAAACTTCAGGCGAGATACGCACAAACCTAATCACACCTCTAGTAATGTTGCTGCTAAAAGCAGAGTGTCTAGCAGAAACAATACCACCTGACGGTCCATTATAGCTTGCCTCAAGCCCAGCAACCACACTAGCAATAAATATCTTAGAACCACTAACCAACGCACCAAAAAGTCCACAAGCTCCTACACCAGTAGCAACTTCTCCATTAACGGACAAACTGGCAAGAGTTGCATATGCCCCCACAACATTGACATAATCTACCTTTATCCCGACACCAACAACACCTACAACAGTTGTCCTTTCACCTATAAGTCTATCAATAGCAGGAAGAACAACTACATCAGCCCCAACAATAACAAATACATTAGCAGGGCCTACCATCCCTATAAGCAACCACCGATCATACCCCAACCCTAACAGAATTATTCGCATGTGCAACAACCATCCTTTCGCCCACAAGTCCAAAAGCAGCAGAAAGGCCAAACACCCCAACTTTTCTTCCTTTACAATTAACGGTTTGACTCGAAACTGACTTCAAATAACCTGTTATTTTATGGCTCAACCTCGACCTAAATGTTTAACCCAAGTTATTTAGATAATAACTAGCTGGAATATATAAAACATTTTAGTTTCTTATCTATTTTTAATGTGGGAACACTATCCCATAATTTGCTTAAGCTGTTTGGGATGTTACACTCTCCCCTCCTTTGTACAACATTCTTGTTGCAACTATGTTAGCTGGTTGGCTTATATTTACAATTGGGCTTAGGCCATTAGTCTAGCCTTGATTGGCCTTGAGTATTGTGAGTCGCTAGTACCCCCAGACAACCCCATCTCATGCTCTACTGTAACACCTTAGGATTTTAATACTGTTACTAGATAATTCTTTCAAAGGTAGTTCAAAAATGCATGAATAAGTACTTCAATCTAACAGACTAAATCTAAAACACATCTAAAGAATATTAAATATTGACTAATGAAAAATTATGAAATTAATATAATGCTACGTAATGGTAAAAAGAAAGAATGAAAAAGTGAAAAGAATAATGGAAAACTACAAGAGTGGCAAAATTATAAATAAGTGAAACTTCAGGGGCAATTTTGAAAACTCACACCCCAGTACATAATTTTATCCCCGGGACAGTATAATATGAAACTACAGCTAAAAATAACCATAAACACTCCCCATAACAATTTGAAACTCAATAGAATTTTCAGAATAAACTACAGAAAACTTTCAGGTGAAAAGTCTAAATATCAAAAGTTTTGGGGTAGAATTTCAATTATTGAAAACTTTCACCTATAAATAACAACACTTAGATATTTTTCATCCAACTTCTTCTTCTTCCTCTTCTTCTCACCTTGGCCGAATTCATCAAGCCATTTTCCACTCATTTTCATGTCAAATTTCAAAGAAAAATGTCACATCCCAACTCCAGTGGTGCGACTGTCCTAGGGCAAGGGTAGGCTTAAGGCCACCATAAACCCGTAGAACTCACAGATCACAATTCTCATTAATGCCAAATAGATTATAACATCACATTTTACCATAAATTTCCATATTCATACATATAATCAAACGAAATCAAATACATCCTTCTATATCATTCCATATCTTTCTCTTGTTCCTTAATGATCAAAAGAAGACATCTCTCATCAAAGAGGAACAAGAGTCTCCAAAGGATAACATTCATGCATCAAAATATTATAGTATTCCCAAAAGACTAGCTACGGAGCTCTAGAATATACTCCAATACATATTATATCACAATACCATTAATAATTATACAAGATATCTCAAAAGAATAATTACAACGAAGCTTCTTGGAGAGAATAAGTCAAGAAGCTTGATCTTCTCTGCTAGCTCTCTCACGAGCTAAACTATCACCTGAAATCCACAGAAGAGGAGTGAGCCTTCAACTCAGTAAGATATGAACATGTAGTAGAAAGGAATGCCTATACATGCTTATATCAATGTAAAATTTAGGGGAAACATTTATTTCAAGAACATAATCAGAATCAGAATATAGTTAAGTTTACAAGAAATCAAAAGTGCTCACAATCAAATAGCACTATCAAATATCATGGAAGAACTA
>CANXYC010558704.1:0-12467 GCA_948193065.1 Aleurites moluccanus | reverse complement strand
TATGGGTTCTAGGTTGATCACACATTCCCCAAATAATATATTCAATGAATAAAATAAGCAAATAATCAAAGCAAAAGAGATGGTTTTTGTCTTTTTTGGATTTGAAGCTTTCATACAGCTTGCCTGCATATCCCGTCGAATGAGAATCAAAACCCATGCAGTTCTTCCTTCTCGGGAAGGAGGGTTGATTTTATGCCCAATTTATCATGTTTTGATTCTTCATTTTAATGCTCTACCAAAATAAAGAAGATGAGTTAGGAGACCGTACCTTTGCCCTAGCTTTTAGGGATGTTGGAGGACGGAGTGCTTTTTCGGACCGGAGTTCCACCTTGGATCGGATGACGCCTTAAGGAGATGGGTCGAGATGCCTTCTTAGCTCTTAAGAAAACAAACTGCCGGAGGGACTTTGCTTCGAAGAAATATTCAACTGAGAGGCTCAATACGCCCCTAATAACAACTCTTTAAATCCAAAGAGAGCTAAAAAAGAAGAAAATATGACTTGGAGAAGAAAAAAGATGAAATCTAATAATGTAAATAATTTCTTGTCTTCTTTTCCTTGTTTCCGTGAGTCTTTGTGTGTTTCTGTGTGTCACTATTTGTTTGGAAGGTGAGGGGAGGCTCTCTATTTATAATAGGAGCTTTGGGTGTCGAATCCCGTCATTTTTCGATGT
Source organism: Aleurites moluccanus (assembly GCA_948193065.1). Lineage (NCBI taxonomy): Eukaryota > Viridiplantae > Streptophyta > Magnoliopsida > Malpighiales > Euphorbiaceae > Aleurites > Aleurites moluccanus. Next base: position 11,796 of record CANXYC010558704.1, on the reverse strand, counting down.
GGGATTCGGAAGAAATTAAGTGCATAATGTCACTGCAGCCGGCAAGAGAAGATGTTGCCACCAAATGGGGGTGGCGGCGCCGCCATGGTGCCTTAGCGGCACAGGGACTGAAGGAGGGCGGCTGCCGCGGCAAAAAGCCACGCTGCACGGCGGTTGCCTCCAGAGGGGGTAGTGGCGCCACCACCCCTCTCTGATGGCAATGCCAAGCTTGGAGGGTGGCACCCGTAACCAGACTCCATTCTGAAGCCACTCCGAGTCTATTTGAGCGTGGGTTTGGCTCCGAGGAGTGCTGTTCGGGTTGGCCTAAGTCCGATGGTGTAAAAAATGAGTGTTCACATTGACGTGGGGGTAAAAGATCACCATAATTCATGTGTAATTTTGGTGAAAAGAAAGAAGTGAAAAACATTTAGGAACACTGAAAAAGTAACCAATGGCAAAATTGTAAATATAAGGAAGTTTAAGGTGAATAGTGAAAATTAGTCTGTCGGAGTTACAGAATGACTCTGAAACTATTTTTATAAATACTTATAAATTAAAATAAGATTATTGACTCACCACTTTGAAATCCAATTCCTGACAGAATTGACAGAATAAATTATAGAAGATTTTGGACCAAAATGTGATATATGGAAGTTTGAGGAGTTAGTTGTAATTTTTCCATATGATTTTTCTATTTAATAATCACTTAGGCAAAAATGGCTTCATCTTTCTTCTTTCTCCATTGTGGCTGAAACCTTCCTTCCCCATTCTTCCTCCATTTTCTTCTTCATTTCTTGCAAATTTCTTAAGTTAATTGATAGAAAAGTTGAGTATTCACTTGGTTCTTGCTATTTCCATCATCAATTTGTAGGATAAAGCAAAGAAATTGAAGGAAAGAACTCCATCATCATTTCGGGTTCATCACTCCATTTAGGTAAGAAATTGTTTTGTTTGATTTTATTATTTATTTAGATGATATTTAGGTTGAATTAGATGGGTTTGGTGGTTAATTGCATCAATTGATGCTAATTGATAGAAAAGCCTAATTTTCCAAGCTAAATTGAAGTTGTAAGAAAGGGTTTAATGATTTAGTGTTAGATTATGTTAATTGATGTTAGAATATGTCAATTGGATGTGAATAGGCAACTAATTGATGGATTGTTTGATGTAGAATTGAAGTTTTGACATAAGTGTGCTATTTGGCTCCATTGGTGATTTTGGGTGGAATTGAGCTTTCCAAAGCTATTTGGAAGTTTAAGTGAGTCTATTTTGCATCTAATAACATGCCATTTGTATTAAAATTGGAATTGGAAACTTGTTGTGAAAACCCAACCTTGGCCGAACCTAGTTTACTATTCACCATGCCTATTTTTGCTTGAATTTTGCCTTGTTTTCCATAGCCAATTTGAGCCATTTTGATGTTGTTTAATATTGTTTCTTTGATGCCTATCCTATTATTGACAATGTAGCTTGATATTGGTTAAATGGGGCAAGTCAATTTTGTAACCTATTGGCTTGCCATTATATGCCTACCATATGTTTGATGAAATGCCTAGTTCATTTGTCTTTGGCCTATTGTTTTGTATTCCATAGGCCTACCATTTGAATGCCATTGTCGCCAGCGACATTGGCATGCCAATTGGCCTACCATTTTCCTTCATCGAGCCAACTTTTGCTCCATGTCTTTCTTAATTGCCAAACCCTTTGACATTGATTGTATGTTACCAATAGCATTGCCATTGATCCTATTGATAATTGATTGACTGATATTGAGATTATTGATATGGAGGATGCCATTGTTGCATAATGGTATCCATTGATATGTTATTTCCTTGTATTGATCCTAATGTGGCTTGACAGAGCGACCGATCCGATAGGGTAGTGGGAAAATACTGTCGGTGATATGCACATTGTATTACTGATGCACTAGCTAGGAGAGGTTATGGTCCTGGCCATAAGACCTGATCAGTCTTATGCTCATTGATATTGATATGCTACTGGAGACCTATATGTTCACATATGGTCCATACTGTTTACTGGAGATTGTATGATTTCATACAGTCCATCCCTTTATCTGTCTTTCCATATGATACCGAGCCTATATTTTATTCCTTGGCTATTCTGTAACTTGACATTGACTTTGTTTAATGTATCTGATTTATTGGTATCATTGCTCCATTATCTACCTACTGTTTTACTATTGATGCATATAGATTCACTAAGTATCTTATATACTCACCTTTTCTTTGTTTACCCATTTCAGGAAAGGAGTAGAGTGCAAAATCCTGTCATCTATCATCCGGGGATTTATGCTGGCAGTCTGATGTATATTTTTCTAATTTTGTATTATTATTTTGCTGTTTATAATATGGGGTATGTATGGGTTGGCTAGGAAATGAACATGTATATATGTTTATGATGTTATTATGAAATATATGAGTTATATGATATGATATATGGATTGTTACAGCCATTTGCAGTAAATTACAGAATGCATGATAGAATAGCAGAATGGATGATAACTAACTAAAATGGATATTATATTATGGTATATAGATTGTGCATGTGATACTGGGTTTTATGGGTGTCGGTCGCCATTGGCATCTCCCGTGCCCTAGGACCGTCACAATCCAGAAACGGGTCATGACAATTTGTTGACCCAATGAGTATGTTTCCTTCTTGATTAAATGCCACTTGTTATTATTGATCATTCTTTGATCTTCCAAAAGATTGAAATTTATCCATAATCATTGATTGCTATTGATATTGAAATGCCTTTCGTGTACTGATTGATAAATAAACCTGTTTATTGAAAGCCATTGTACCGAAATATTCTTAATGCATATTTGATATTGTTATTGATTTCCATTGGCCTATTTACATGTGGATTTGACAGAGTTGTCTCTCCAACAGGGTAGTAGGTATATACGGTCGGCAATGTGCATATTGATTACTGATGCCCTAGCTGGGTGGGGTTATGGTCCTAGCCATAAGGCCTGATCAACCTTATACTTACTGATACTGATGTGATACTGATACTACTGGAGACTGTATGTTCGCATATAGTTCATAATGATACTACTAGAGACTGTATGTTTACATATAGTCCATACCATTTATTTGTCTTATATACATGATACGAGTATTGTTTACCTGTTCATTGATTCCAAACTTATATCTTATTGCTTACCATTGATATCTTTTATTATCATAGGCTTATATCTCATATATAATGATGTATATATGCTCACTGAGTATTTTATACTCACTAAATTAGTGGTTTATAATTTTTACAGGGATGTGTTAGAGGATGCTGATTCCAAGTCAATTTATTTTCCGACTTGGGATGTCAAGTACATCGAGGAAGAATTGTATTTGTTAAAGGTCATTAGTGACAATTCTTAGAGCTCCATAGTACTGTGTATAATTAGATGATTGAGTATTATAATGATGTATGGACATTGAAATATTTAATGTTACAACAACATTCAAAATGTAATATGTAATGCATAATGATTGAAAATGTCAATGATAATAAAGTGATAAAGACGGTGACAGAGATAAATGATAAAATGAAATTTTCATGTCTTGAAAAATATTTAGAAGTGCTATGTATGATTGTTAAATTGTGAAGTTAAGGGTATAAGGTTGGCAAATTATTGGGAGTGAAAAATAATTTTTAGTACAATCTGTATAATTTTTGAGAGACCCGATTTTGGGTTGGGATTAAGGTTAAAATTACAAAGTGGACTCTGGCAAAATTTCTATAAAATTTCTATGTAATAAATGGGATTTAAGTATTGATTAATGAATTAATATTGATTGAATGATTTATAAATGGATTGTTCATGGGTTTTATGGGTTTTCGGTGACCTTAAGTCTACCAGTGCCTTAGGACCATCACGACAAAAAAATGGGTCATGACACCTATAGTCAATACACATCCTCAGAGAGCCATTATTCTTTTTCACAAACAATACTGGAGCACCCCAGGAGAACTGCTCAGTCTAATAAACCCTTTATCCAATAACTCCTGCAATTGCACCTTTAACTCTTTCAATTCTGTTGGTGCCATTCTATATGGAGGAATGTATATTGGATCAGTGCCTAAATGCACCTCAATCTCAAACTTTATCTCCATATTTGGGGGTAATCCCGACAATTCATCAGGGAATACAACAGGAAATTCTCAGACTACTAGTATCTGATAAATCCCTATTGAAGTCTTTTGCACATCTGTCACATGAGCCAGGAATGTTGAACAACCCTTCCCTATCATCCTTCTAGCCTAGATAACAGAAACAAAACTGATTCCAGATTCACGTCTATCACCCTAGAATTCAAATTCTAGTTGCCCCTAAGGCTGGAATTTAACTCTCTTCTCATAGCAATCAATAACTGCACGATGTATCGTTAGCCAATCCATACCAAGTATCACATCAAGCTCTAACACAGGTAGTTCTATCAAATCAGCACGCAGGATATTATCATCAATCTCAATCACACAACCCGGGTAAAAATAATTCACTTCTATACTTCTCCCATAAGTGTAGCTATCTCTAAAGACTCACTCAATAATTGTCTCTTTTTATTCAACTTAGGTGCAAATAGTGGTGAGACAAAATAATGTGTAGCTCTAGAGTCAAACAATGCTTCAACTATTTTATTCTGAACAAGAATTGTACCTGTAACCATATTATCATATCTCTGTGCCTCATGAGCATTCACAGCAAAAACTCGCCCTTGTCCTCTGCCTGCTAGGGCCTGACTACTACTTGGTGCCTGACCTCTGCCTCTGTCTCTACCAGGAGCCTCTCTAGCTACATTCTAACTCTTCTGAATAGTAGGCTGGGACACTGATGCTGAAGGCTGCTGATTACCCCATAAAGGACAATTGCTAATGAAATGACCATGCTGCCCACATTTCAAACAAGTACATGTCTGTCGTCGACACTCCCCTCCGTACCTTCTACCATAGAAACTGCAAATAGGCACACTAGGCATCTGAGTAGTAGGTCTAGAAAAACCCTGTGAATAAGTAGGTGTTGACTACACTTAAGGTCCCCCTACTCTGTGTCCTCCTCTTCTAACTGCCAGACGGTGGTCTCTGATAAAATCTGGGCACTAGCTCAATCTATCTAGGTTGGGAGCAACTCTTCCCTCTTTTGCCCTATGATCCAAGTCCTCCCTTTCTTTTCTGATCTCTTTTAGTTCTCTCCGACTTGTACTTTTCTTCCATCTGATTGGCCTTGTCAATGATGGTAGTCTGAGATGTAAACTCTGTAGCAAGCAGGGCATTCTGAAGTGAGGCATGCAATCCCCTCCTGAATCTATTGATCAAATCTTCCTCAGTAGGAGCAATATGTGTAGCATATTTACTCAATCTAATAAACGCCTCAGCATACTCCTCTACTATCCTTTTACCCTGCTCAAACTAAATCAAAATTTTTGTTTTTACCCCTTTTGTTAAGAACTCATTAACCAGCCCCTGTCTGAACTCTACTCAAGTAGGAGGATGATCACCATATAATCTGGGCTCCATACGTCAAGAAAACCATGTCCCAACTTTCCTCTTCAGTAATAACCCAAGCAGCTCGACTGTCCTGACATCAGAACAAGGTAGCCTCCTAACTACATTTTCTATTTGCTCAAGAAAATTAATCAGCTCATTGCCTCTGTCACCCCTAAACTCTGGCAGATTAAGCTTCAAAAAGTTAAACATAGTGACTCCGCCCACATCAATAACTATGCGGGTTTCCTGTAAAGCAGTCTCACTAGAAACTACTACTGGCTGTACTTGAGCAATAGGTATAGCAATTGGTGCAATATGAGGTGGCACTGCTGCTAGAGCTGGAGGTGGCGGCATATTCTGTCGTTCTTGCATCAACTCTACTAATTCCCAATGTAATTCCATCATCCTTTGCATCATCTCCATCTTCCAGGGGTCATCGTTCCTCCTTGTCTCCTCAGTCATCCGTCGGGATCTGGATGGTTCCTCTGAAAACTCTCTGACAAGAGACTCGTTAGAGGCTACCTCTGCCTCTCTGGTATCCCTATCTCTGTCATCAGATATTTCTGTCAATTGTCAAAAAACAGAAACAATGAACTCAACACATTACAAAAATGTAGAATACTCATACATACTCGAGAATACAACAAAAGATGATACAAGAATTCATATGCTCCATGGCTTACTTAAATGTATTACTCTGTATCTAGTTACTATTCCTCCGAAACCTATGCTCTTATACCACCTCTGTCATGACCCAATTTCGGAACATGATGGTCCTAGGATGCAGGAGATGCCAGAGGCGACTGACACCCATAGAACCCACTATCACATACAATTATCAAATACTATTAATTAATTAATCAATTTCCTTAATTAAGTTCCATTCTGGCATTCTGTAATCTGTCTATAATTACCATCATCTTATGCCAAACATTAATAAACTCCATATTATAACATACATACAAATTCATAATCTAACTATGCCATTTATACAACCTATGGAGCAACTATAGTATATACACAAAATACAGTGTTAAAAATAATTACACTACTGTTACAGACACTGCGGAATTCCTCGGGAAATAATAGTCGGGAATATGCCTTATATTCTTTACCTCGAAATGGAAAACAATGAAATGGTGATTATAAAAATATTCAGTGAATCTAATATGCATCGACCAGAAGAAAAGACTGGAATATCAATAAACAATAAGCAGATACTCAAGGGATATTAATCTACTCAACAATGTCTGAATAAAGAATCAGAATATAGTGAATGACTGTAGATCGATAATTAGGTCAAAGAAAAATATATCACATGTATAAGACAGATAAAGGGCCATAAAACTCATATCACATGTATTAATCATGTATCAATAAACATAAGACTGATAAGGTCTTATGGCTAGGACAGTTAACCCTTCCCAGCTAGGGTTTCATTATATAATGTGCATATTGCCGATGGTATGTGCAATAGCAGTCCGGTCGACAGATAAATTTCTTATTCTGACTAGCGGTAAAGAATCATATATATACATGTGTAATTATGGTAAAAAGAAAGAGGTGAAAAATGTTTAGGAACACTGAAAAAGTAAGTAATGGCAAAACGATAAATAAATGAAACTATGGGGTATAGTGGAAATTTAACTGTCTGAGTTTCAGAACGGCTCTGAAACTATTTTTATAATAAAGTATAAATAAAAATAAGATATTTGAATCCCCATTTTCAAATCCATATCCCAACTGAATTTTCAGAATAAATTACAGAAGGAAATGTGGCAAAAATATAATTTAAGGAAAGTTTAAGGACCAAAGTGAAATTTGTCAATTGTGACTTAGTATATAAGCCACACTTGAACAAATTTCTGCATTTTCTTCTCCTCTTTAGCCGAAATTTTTCCTTCATTCTCCCTTCATTTTTCCTTCAAATTTCTTAAGGAAAATCAAAGTAAAGTTGAATCAAACTTTGTATCTTCTGTCTTCCATCCATTTTCTATCTTGGAGAATAAAAAAAAAAAATTCAAGCATAAGCATTATTGGGTTTTTGGCCCAACCCTCCATTTGAGGTAAAGTGTTGATTTGTTTGATTTTATGTTTGATTTAGGTGATATAGATGTCAAATAGAATGGGTTATGAGTTTAATTGCATTAATTAATGCATATAGCATTTTTCCTCAATTTTTTGAATCCTAACCTAAGTTGTATGAACTAGCTATATGATTTTGAATTAGTTTATGTTAATTGGAGACTAATGGATGAAATATATGTGATTGGTTTGTTGTAGAAAATCAAGATTACCAAAGTTGTGAATTTTTCCTCCTTTGAAGCTTAGGGTGGAAAATCAATTTTCCAAATCAATTTGAAGTGTGAGGTGAGTCTTTTATGCATCATTTAACATGCCTAAGGTGTTAAAATGTCAATTGAAATTCATTCACACAATGGCCATTTTGGCCGAACCCTAATTGGCAATTTTTGGCTTGTTTTGTTCTTGTTTTCCCTTTAGTTTTGCAAGCCAATTTGATCCTTTTAATATTGTTTATTGTTGTGTTTATAATGCCTATTGAATTGCCTATAATGTGTGTTGTTGATGATTAATGGGGCAATGTTAGAGTTGCACCCAAACCTTGTCAAATTGTCCATCCAAAGTTGCCCACCAAGTGTTTGTCAAAATGCCTAGCTCAAAATCCATAGGCCTACCATTTGAATGCCATCGTCGCCAGCGACAATGGCATGCCAATTGCGTCAACTTTTTGTTCATATATGACCAACTTATGTTCCATCCCATTGTTGTTTACCAAACCCTTTGTCATTGTATAACTACTTGTTATTGTTATTCCTTTGGTTCTATTGCTCCTTGAATTGATTGATAATGAATTATTGATACTTGGTGATACCGTTACTATGTAATGGTATCTATTGACTTGTTTATTGTTCCTATTGTCTCCGATATGATTTGACAGAGCTGCTGCTCCGACAGGATAGTGGGTACATAATGTCAGCAATGTGCACAATGTATAATTATGCCCTAGCTGAGAAGAGTTATCAGTCCTAGCCATAAAGACCTTATCAGTCTTATGTTTATTGATATGAGATTGATATGTGTTTGACATATATTATATGAGTTTCATGGCCTTATATCTATCTTGTCCATATGATTATTGACTTTACTGTTACCTTCTGTACTTGATTATGTATCTTGTTATTTATTGAGAAGATTTATTTATTTATTTTATTTGCCTATTCTTTATTGATATTCCATTACATATTTATTGGTTGATGCATATTAGATTCACTGAGTATCTTATATACTCACCCTTTCATTGTTTCCCATTTCCAGGTGCAGAGTAGGAGGCAGAAATCCCAGCTTTGATATCTCTGTGGATTCCTGCATTATTTTATTTCAGTGTAATTATATAAACACAATATTTTTTATATGTTCATATCCTAGCTGCTCTATGGGTTGTGTATGATATAGTTAGTTTATGAACATGTATGTTTGGCTTATAATGGAGATTAATTAATGATATGATCTAATATGATGAATCTTACAGCCAATTGCAGTATAATTTACAGATGGATTACATATTGATAGAATGAATAGTAATTAGGTAACTGAATAATAAATTGATGGTAATAGATGATTGCATATGATACTGGGTTCTACAGGTGTGGTCACCTCTAGCATCTTCCACATCCTTGGACCATCACGTTCTGAAATCGGGACGTGACAAATGCAAAGCTCTAATTGACATCTCGCTTGAAATCCTAGTTGCTTCCTTAACCAACTCAACCAAGGTCGTATCAATCACTTTCAACAACAATTACTTGCTTAATGAGGAGGATATCCATAACCATGCCCTGTATATAACTGTCATGGCTGAGAAAAGACAATCACAATGGTGCTAGTAGATAACAGGTTAGTTTTAAATATGTGTCCATTAAAGGTGGCTAAATATTTGGGTTTGGGAACCACGGGTTTCACAGCTTCTGATCATATTGTGAGGGCATATGATAACACAAAAAGGGAAGTTCTTAGAGTAGCTACCCTTGATATGACCATTGGGCCAATGACTGCACTTATCCTTTTCCAAGTAATTAATGTTCCCGCCTTCTTTAACCTCCTCCTTGGAAGGCCATGGATCCACAAGTTAAAAGCCATATCCTTTTCCTTCCACCAAAAGCTTAAGTTCCCCAATGGAACTTCCATTGTCATAGTCAAAGGTGACATACATGGAAAGAGTGAGATCTTGCCAGCCATGCCAATCTTATAAATCCAATATGAACTTAATAGGGTGCCATTATCAAGATTCTTCTTTGACATTATTCAATTCATTGAAGGTGACAGAGGTAAGGAGTTGTTTCCTTTTGACTTTGACCCTTATGGAAGCATAAATATGGCTAACATTATGAAAAAAGGAACTATTTTCCTGGTTTAGTTTTGGGGAGGAATCAACAAGGGATAATATCCTTCAATGACTACCTTGTGGCTAAAACACCATTTGGTCTTGGCTATGAACCCACCGAAGAAGATGAGGAAGAGATTTAGAGAAGAGCTAAGCTAAAGGCTGAGGCTCAGAGAAAAGGCTCAATTTAGAAGTATACCAACCAATCTACATGTTGGAGAAGGATTAGGAAGAAAACATGGAAGCTACTCTCTTTGAGCAAGTTTTCATGATTGAATACAGAGTAGAAACAAACTCTACGAAGTTGATCAAGACCACTTTTTCCCCACCACAAAATTGGCATTATGAGAAGATAGCCTACTTTGATGAAGCCGAGCTAGAGTCATCCAAGTAGGAACCCGAGTAATTCAAGTCTGAGTCATATGAGTTAGTAGAGTCGTTATTTTCCTTTCTTAGTCTTTTCCATCTGTAAAAATAACTTTTTCAATCTTTTTTTTTTCTTCGAATGTAACCTATAATTATGGGACTTTTTGTCATAATAAAATGCTCGTATTTTCCTCTTATCTTCCTTTGTCAGATTTTCCATTCTTTGCATCCAATCAAAATGAGACGTTAAAAAGAAATAAATAAAGATAAAAAAAGGAGAATCAATTAATTTTGGCACAAAATTCACATCATGACTCATTTTTTGAAAGATTCTAATAATTTAAGGACTATTTGCATGGGAACCTAATGACATAATACAAATTGATCCAAACATTACTATAATACCATAGGAATTTCAATCATACTTGAACAATAATATAATCAGTTATTAGTTTGGGATCATCAAAATAACTAAAGATCATTTTTGAGATACGGTTAGAATGCATTAGTGATACTGTCCCGGAAAATATCGGTGTTAATATCACTGCTCGAAAAATAGCAGTCCGATCGATAGATGAATTTCTGATTATGATCAGCGGGTAAAGAATCATATAATTATATGTGTAATTATGGTGAAAAGAAAGAGTTGAAAAATGTTTAGGAACACTGAAAAAAGTAAGTAATGGCAAAATCATAAATAAGTAAAACTTTAGGGGTATAGTGAGAAATCAACTGTCTGAGTTTCAGAATGGCACTAAAAGTATTTTTATAACAAAGTACATATAAAAATAAGCTATTTGAATTCCCACATTGAAATCCAATTCTCAACATAACTGTCAGAATAAATTACAGAAGAAGTTGGGGTCAAAGTATGATTTATGGATAGTTTAAGGACCTATATGTAATTTGCCATTCTTACTTAGTGTAACACCAACTCATAACCGAGCCTAGAATAGATAAACACTTTTGGGAAATTTCTATTAATTATTTTGATATAATTACATGTGTATTTGATTGTTTGGATAAAATAAAATAATAATAATAAAATAAATAAAATAAAATAAAATAGCCAAATTAGGTTACAAAAATGATAGGACTTAATTGCAAAAGGAAATAAAAATTAGGGATTTAATTGATATTTTATAAGGACTCAATTAAAGCAAAAGTGTAAGAGTAGGGAGTGAATGGTACTTTCACTCATCATGATTCAATGGAACAAAGTATTGATGCATTATAATCCAAAGGATGCATGTGTAGGTTTCAAAGTTCACTTTATGAGATTGAGTGTAGGTGATTAAGTGGAAAAAGTCCACTAACTAATAAAATACTTAAAAGAATTCTGCATGTTGATTATTTCATCAAGGAAACTGTGACCACCAAAGAAAAAGAAGAAAAATTCTCCTCCTTGTTTCGGCCATTGAAGAAAAATTGAGGTTTTGGAGATTTTTTTTCTTAAGTTGAGTGAAGATTATCATCAATTACATCCATTTCTTCAAGCTAAGTTCAAGTTTTCAATTTGGTGAGAAGTTGGGAGAGT
>CANXYC010558674.1:0-12924 GCA_948193065.1 Aleurites moluccanus | reverse complement strand
ATATATATATATATATATATATATATATAATTATTTAGCCACTTTTGTTGACTTTTAGGATAATCCTTGATTAATTATTAATTAATCCATTAATTAACTCTTAAGTATTTTCAATTTATTTTGCTATAATTTTTAATACTCTAGTATTTTCAACTATGTTCATATTGCCCATTCTATTCGATTTAATTCTCATTTAAATTCTATAATTTACTCTAATGTCTATTTTCCATTGTCCTTGATAAATTTTCAGTTATTGCTCCCTGGAGAATTTAAAAAAAATTCCTACCCGATTTGGGTTTTCCACTATAATCGTTCAGGTTATTACAGCTAGGTTCCCAAAATGCAAGATGGACCAATGAATTTACTCTCATTGGGAAGAGCGTTCTATCCATAGGGTCATATGGTTTCATCTTACAAGAATATATTGGTCACAAGACCATCAACATATATCATAATTTCAATCAATTTAATAAGTAAGAAACAAGTAGGAATCATGTGAACTTGATCCAAGAAAATTGACTAAGTCACTTACATTACATATATATATATGGTAATCACATGAACAAATGATAAATCTCGATTTTAGAATATCATAAATTTTCAATTTATAGCTCAATGATATATTATCAAATATGCAAGAATCATATGGTTGGGCATTTTAAATATTTGGTCATGTTATTTCAAGGAAGTAGCAAACAAATGCAATGTTCATACTTACCTCAACACAGATTTATCCTTGAATTCCTTTCAGCAATTTGCTCAACTCCAAACTCCTCAATTACTTTGATTTTCTCTTCCTAATAAATTTTCTCCAAATATATAAAATTAGGGTTTTTCCCAAATCAATAATATTCAACATGATTTCTTAATAATTAACTATCTTAGAATTTCTATTCTTAATTTCTAACATCAATTTAATTTATCTCTTAAGGAAAATTTTGCATTTAATTCGAATTTACCGTTCCTGTTACTATTCATGACAGTCCATTAATTCTGATTCCTCCAATATTAATTACAACGCATAACCTTAAAATGTTTGCAATAAATTCCTTACACCCATAATTAATTATTCTAACTGCCAGACTTAATTAATTTAAAAGGAAAATGAAATTTGAAGAAATTTACCTTATTTCTTCAACACTGAATTTCTTGAAATATCTTGCTTAAATCTGACGATTTCTACCTTAAAATATGCTAATATAGAGTTCTAATGCATTAATTTGAGTATTAATGCCTTAGACAAGAAATGGAATTGATTTGAGAAAAGACCGAAGAAGAATGAAGAAAGAAGAAATAAAATTGTGCAGAAAATGCTACTGGACACTAGGTTAAATAGGCCTCTGCCCAAAATCCCGCTCGCCAGCTCGCCTCCCCAACCTGCCTCGACAATGCTACCTCGCAAAAGCCAGCTCGCCATTCTCACTTCGCACTACCCAGCTCGCACTTCCTAGCTCGCCAAACTGATCTGGCAATGCCACTTCGCAAACACCACTTCGCTAATCCAACTCGCATATGTCACCTCACATGTGCTGCCTCGCCAAACTCTCCTTGCAAACTCTTCTTTGTATGTGCTGCCTCAACAATGCCTCTTCGCCAACTCGCTTCGCCAAACTCTGCTCGCGAATTGCCACTTCGCACATTCCCTCCTTGCATATTGCCTCTTCGCATAATGTCACCTCGCCTTTCCTCTTCGCCAAATCCTCTTCGCCTATGCTACCTCTCATATGTCTCTTCGCCAATTGCCACTTTGCCACTTCGCATTGCCGGCTCGCCAAAATGCCACCTCGCATTTTGCCGGTTCTCTAGATCCTACTAAGCTAAAACTCTTCCTCGGCAACTTATACTTAACCAGCTCGCAATTGAGCTACAAACATCTAAACTTCCTGATTCTTTTTGCCACTTAAAATAGACATATAAAACCTCAACATATCCAAAAATTTAAATCACAAAAATAGCTACACAGACCCTGGTGACTCTCTAACTATCACCCAGACTTACTGCCCATAATCTATCCGAATAGGTCTGATAAAATCCACTCTCCACTGAGATATACTTATCCAAAAATCCTGAAATTTTTACAGTCAACAACACAATACATAAAAAAACATTTTTCATGTTTACATCTTTGTCTCAAACTGCCTCAGTTATTCCCAGTAAATTCAAACAATCTCAGATTTCCTGCAGACACATTAAACCAGACCAGTCCTGCTTAAGGAGACATAACTCCTCATACACACAGAATTCTGTCAAGCCATTTTATAAAATTATAAATGAGACATAAATCCTCAATTCTTATGTTTTACACTTTATCAAATTATTTCTTTAAAATCATGCAATCAACCTCACAAAATCCTACAACTGCAACCAGAAATTCTGAATTTCTCAAACATTCATATTTGAAATTAATTAATTTTTCAAACATACAATTAATAAAAATACAATAAAATGGGAGATTTTGCACAAATGTATATGGTGTATATAAAATATAAATTTATCAAGGAATTAATTACAGCATGAACTAGTTTTAAAGTTATAAAATTATAATTAGGTCTGCAAATAAGTCAGATAGTTCATGAGCAGCTCATTATTCAGCTTGATAAAAACTCATTCACATTTGATTCATTTTATAAATACAGTAAAACCTATATAAATTAATACTCAATAAATTAATAACGTCTATTATATAATAATTTTCTCTGATCTCGACTTGGATTAGTGAATTAAATTAATAATTTCAATAAATTAATAAGATAATACTTTTATGAAATTCATACATAATTATATGATTCCATTTATATTATAAATTAATAATTTACTAACATTTTATATATATTAGACCATGATACTTTATTAAAATATGAATTTGTTGTTACTTGTTTTTTCTTGAAATTTAAATTTAATTGGATCTTATCTCTAATTTTTCTTATTGAATCTAAAAATTTTGGGGTTGAACTCTCAAATTTCAATAAAAACTTATGAAGTATTATTGACATATTGAGTATGTTTTCATTTATAATTTTGCTTGAGTGTATTTGATATTGTACTTTAACTAACTTTCAAGTGAAATCCGTCAGAAATCCATTGTTGTAATTTTTTTTTAGTGCATGTGTGATACTCTTTATTATACTTATATAATACTTTACGCATTTCATATGTCATAATTGATTTTTAAACACTTTTTAGATGAGAAGTCATTGTAAGTTTGTAATTATGAAAAATATAAAAGATATTTTAAAGTGATTTATATAAAAATTATTTTAAATCTAAATAATTATACTAACATATTTTTTTTACTCTTCATTTAATTAAAATTCAATTTACATATATATTTTTTTGTTTAATTTATTTAATTCATATTTAATTGATAACATATTTTTTTTTTATTTTAATTAATTCATATTCAATTTATCATAATTTTTTAAAATTCATTTAAGTCATGTTGAATTGATTATAAAATTGGATAAAACACTAATTTTTTAGTTGATTAAATATTCTTTGTTGAATTGTAAATACTTTCTTTAAATTAATAAATTATTAATTTATCGATTAATTAATATAATTTACCAGTCTTAATGTAATTAATTTATAGAGTTTTTACTGTAAGTCAAACTTTAGTCTTATTTTAACACTCGATGAATAAACGAGCTGAAATTGAGTTTAGATTTAGACTCGTAAACAACTCGATTATAAGTTTATGAATATGTTCATGAATAGACTCACAAAAATTTGATTAATAGGTTCATAAGCAGATTGATTATTATTATTATTATTAGTTTAATAATTTCGGCAATCCACAAAATATATTTTGATACTTCTACAATCTTTTTGGTAATTCAAAATACACATATTTCTAATTTTCTTGTATTTGCACTTTAAATATTTTTTTAAAAATAAATTATATATTTAATTTATAATATCCGAGATTTATATTGCATGTTTTCTTGAAATGATTATGGATTTTAAGCTTTTTTTTTTATTATAAAAGTTTGATCTGTTTGTGTCATTCGTGATGAATTCTTGATTTGTTTTGTTCTGATCTCTATTAATATAGACTATTTAGAGTGTTTAGATACTACAAGTATGAGGTTTAGATAATTTTTATCATTGGACTTTGGTTGGTTTGGTTTGAAAAGGAAAGGAAATGAGAATTCATGGTAGAGTCTTCGGGTGACACGCCTATATTAACCATTTGACATGCCTTTGTTGTTTATCAAGCCACATGATACGCTCATGTTGGCATATAATACATTTATGTTGTAATTTTTTTTTTAATTCTAAAAATCAACACAATAGCTAATAGCCTTGACTTCTTTCTGACACGTCCATGCTATCGTATTGATATTGAGAGGTCATTTGGACCGCTATGTTAAATGTTGTTAATTATATCGCACTAAACCATAACCAAACTGTGGACCATTGAAATGATAGAACACTTTTGTCATGTCCTAATTTTGGAATATGACAGTTCTAGGATACGGGTAAACCTAAAATTACCAGAAACTCGTAGAAACCGTTACATGACAATTCAATCATTTATACTTGAAACCATTCATTTATTTTGAAATTCTACTTAACCATTATTATTCTTACAGAAATTTTGCCAGAGTTTCCTTTGTATTTTCAATCTATTCCCATGACATATTTATTCAAATTACACAACCTGCATAAAAATTACACTCATAATATTTCACCATTCTTATAACATCAACTCCATAATACACTGAAGCATACATGACACTTTTATAACCTTTACTTCAATAACTTATTCACATCATTCATATTTCATTTCAAATGTAGCTTTCATTAAGCATAGAATTCACATATACACATCGCATCTCTTATAAATTATGCACACAACTACCTACCTAATAGTACCCATGAAACTCTTAGAATATATAAATATGACTCCACAAAATATATAAAGATTTACATTAAAGTCTTCAATGTCTCAAGTGCAAAGAAAGAAAAGTGACTTGGAAACAACTCCTATTATTTCGTTTATGAAAAATAATAGATAACCACATGGTGAGTATAATAATACTCAGTGAGTTAAATATACATTATCAAACATTAAGAATAGGTTGGTAAATAATGAATAGGAAAAATAATAAATAGAAAGGTGATCAAGTTGCAAACCAAATGTCTTAAGGAAAATATATGGTTTTCAATAATAAAAACCATTAGATAAGCAAGTAATATGTATTATATCCACATGTGGAAGTGATAGATATTGGGTCTTGAACACTTATCACATTTAACTTTCACTTATAAATTAGATAAGGCGGGCCAGGCCTTACAACTAAGATAAGTCCCTTCCTTGCTAGGGTAAACACTGTAAAGAAATCATTATGCACAATGCCTCGGTACTTACCCACCATCCCGTCAGTAGGATAGCTCTGTCAATTCCACACATAATTAGGCAAAAGGAATCAATAACAATATCAAATAATCATTGGAAACATTAAGGTGCAATGGATATTCAATGGGTACACATGTGACTCATTTATCAATTAGAGTTAATGCATTTTGATAAACATGTGTCGGTTTCCATACTTAATACAAAGGTGATCATTCAATAAAATACATTGTGACATATAGTAGTACATTTGGTGTGCATAACATTAAAGGCATTATGGTACAAGTTCATCAAAACTCATGTATCACAATCAAATTCTCAAAGTGAGTAATGCAATATGCATTTAAATTTCAATAGCAAATCATTGGCAATAGATCAAATTATGCTTGGATAATTGAAGAATGATTAGTGGAAATAACAAAGAGGCATTCGGTCAAGAAAGAAAATGTAATATCTGCCAATTTTGTTGTACTTTATTAAATTATATGTTTGGAGAATTTATTAATTTCAAATATGAATGTTTGAGAATTTCAGAATTTCTGATTTGCAGTTGCAGGATTTGAGAGGATAATTGCATGTTCTAGAGAAATAATTTGATAAAGTATATAACATAAAAATTGTGAGTTTATGTCTTAACTGAAATTCTGTAAAATAACTTGGCAAAATTCTGTGTGTGTGAGGAGTTATGCCTTATTGAGTAGGACTGGTCTGGGTTAATGTGTTTGCTGGAAAATCTGAGTCTGTTTGAATTTACTGGGAACGACTGAGATAGATTTAGCAAAAAGTGTAAACATGAAAAATATTCCTTTGTGTGTTGTGATATTGGATGTAAAATTTCATAATTTTTGGATAAGTATATCTCAGTGGAGAGTAGATTTTATCAGGTCTGTTCGGTTGGATTTTGGGGCAATAAGTCTGGGTGAATTTTAGAGAGTCACCATAGTCTGTGTGTTAGTCTTAGTGATTTGAATTTTTGATATGTTGTGCCCCTGCATGTCTATATTAAAAGGCAAAAAGAATTAGTAAGTTTGGGTGCTTGTAGCTCTTTTGCGATTTGGTTAAGTCTAAGTTGCCGAGGAAGAGTTTTTAACTTAGTAGGATCTGGTTAAGGCGAGCCGGCAAAATGCGAAGTGGCATTTTGTGAGCTGGCAATGTGAAATGGCGAAATAGCGAGGTGAGATTGCCGAAGTGGCAATTGGTGAAGAGGCATATGTGAGGTGGCATGTGCGAAGAGAAAAGGCGAAGAGGTTTGGCGAAGAGGTTTGGTGAAGAGGTTTGGCGAAGAGAGTTTGGCGAAGAGGTTTGGCGAAGAGGAAAGGCGAAGAGGAAAGGCGAGGTGGCATTATGCGAAGTGGCAGTTCGTGAAGCAGAGTTTAGCGAAGAGGCGAAGAAGCGAAGTGACTTATGCGAGGAAGAGTTCGCGAGGAGAGTCTGGTGAGGCAGCATACGTGAGGTGACATATGCGAGCTGGCTTATGCGAGGTAGCATTGCCAAGACAGGATTGGCGAGGCAAGCTGACAAGCGTGTTTTCTGGGGTAGTGGTCTATTTAACCCCAGCAACTCCAGTAGCATTTTCGCGATTTTTCCTTCCTTCTTTCTTCGTTAATATTCAGTCTTTTCTCAGATTAGTCTCATTTTATTTCTAAGGCATTAATACTCAAATTAATGCATTAGACCTCTAGATTATTCTATATTAAGGTCAATCATTAGTTTAAGCAAGGAGTTTCAGAAATTTCAGTGTTGAGGAAAATAAGGTAAATTTTTTTCTTAAGTTGTTTTCCTTAGATTTATTTAAGTCTATGGGTTAGAATAATTAATATTGGGTATATAGAATTTATTGCAAGTAATCTGAAGTCATTAATGGTAATTAATGTGAAAGGAAATCAGAATGTTGAGGCTGCCATGAATAGTAACATGAACAGGAATTCCGAATTAAATGCAGATTTTTCTTTAAGAGATAAATAAAAATTGTTGTTGGGAATTAAGAATAGAGACTCTAAGATAATTAATTATTAGGAAATCATGATAAATACTATTGATTTGGAGAAAACCCTAATTTTTGTATGTTTGGGAACATTTCTTAGGAGGAGAAAATCAAATTAATTGAGGAGTTAGAGTTGGAATTTGCTAGAGGAAATTTCAAGAGAAATTGTGTTAAGGTAAGTATGAACATTTTATTTGCTTCTTATTTCTTGAAATAATGTGACCTAGCATTTTTGATTTGTTCATCCATATGTATATATTTGTATATATAATATAAATGACTTGATCAATTTTCTTGGATCAAGTTCATATGCTTTTTATTTTTTAAAACCGATTTGAATGATCATATATGATGATGGTCTTGCGACCAATATTGTTTCTTATGAGATTGAAACCCCATGACCTATGGATAGAACGCTCTTCCCAATGAGAGTAAATTCATTGGTCCATTGTGCACTTTGGGAGCCCAGCTGAAAGGGTTTTTATCAGTGTTCCACCTAGAGGGGGCTATGATCTCTAGGCGCATGCCTGGCCAAGCATATGTGCACGTTAAGGTAGCAAGGCTACTGATACGTATGTTATGACATGAGATCAGTTCTATCAGATGAGATTTGATAATGCCATCCTTTGTGGGCATTTTATATTCTAAATATGAACCATGAATTGATTTATGATATGATTTGATATAGCCAAACTATTATGAGTACCCATGTTCCTTCAAATAAAGTTTATGATTCTTTATACCTACATGTATAAATATTTGTTCATAACCATGATTCGATATTCGGATTCTTGATTATAATGTTCATATCTTACTGAGTTGAAGGCTCACTCCTCTTCTGTAGATTTCAGGTGATAGCATAGCTCGTGAAGGAGCTAATAGAGAAGATCCAGCTTCTTGATCCATTCTTCCAAGAAGCTTTATTGTAATGATTTTTGAGATATTTTGTATATTCATTAAATGGTACTATAATATGATATGTATTTGGGGGTATATTCTAGATCTCCGTAGTCAGTCATTGAGGATACTAATATTTTGGTGGATGAATTATTACCTTATGCGTACTTTTGTTCCTTAGTGTTGTGAGATGTATCTTTTGATCATTAAGGAACAAGAGAGAGCTATAAAATGATAATGGTAAAGATATGAATAATGTTTAATTGAATGTATAGAAATAATCATTGTATGATAATTAATAATGTTGTAATTGATATAATTATGTATGAGATTCATGATATGTGAGTTCTATGGGTTTATGGTGGCCTTAAGCCTACCCTTTCCCTAGGACCGTTGCACTACTGGAGTTGGGGTGTGACAGAGGTGGTATTAGAGCTCTAGGTTTACAATCCTTAACATAGAAGATAGATAGAGATGCATGAGCACTAGCATAAGTGTTGATTAAGATAACTACAGAGCATAGGATCATGTCTTTTCCAATTGTGTCTTCCTTTGATGTATATATCTGCGTTAAGTATGCGTAGTGAGTCTGCTAATGTTTGTTCTTTTTATCAGTATCGAGATGCCTCCACGTCGTGGTAGAGGATGAGAGCGAGGCCGTCCTAGGCAGGAATTTCCTTTCGAAGAAGGTTCAGTAGGAGGGAATAGAGGAGATGAGGTTCCTCCTGTGCCACCAGTAGATGTGGCTCATATGGCACAGCAGTTAGATCAGCTGCAGAGAAATTATGAGGTATTAGCTGAGTTTATTACTCAGCAGAGGCAGCAACAGGCTCCTCCAATTTAGGTAGTTCCAGATATTTCAGTTCCTCCACCCCCGCCCGCAGTAGTACCTCAGGTTGAGGAGGTTTCGTTTGAGAAGCTTCTGAAACTCAAGCCTTCAGAGTACCGAGGTGAGGTAGATCCCACAGATTTTCTGGAAGAAATAGAAGAGAAAATCCAGATTTTGAGGATTCCTGATAGGAGGGCAATTGAGTTTGCAAGATATTTGATGAAGGCTGAAGCAAAAGACTGGTTCAAGAGAAGTATTTATGGTATGCTTTGGGATAATGAAGAGATATCATGGGAGAGATTCAGAGAATTGGTCCTTGATGAGTTTCATCTAAAGAGTGTGAGGGATGCTAAATCCATAGAGTTTGAAAGGTTGGTTTAGACTCCGGGTATGACTGTATCAGAGTATGCAAAGAAATTCAGCCAACTAAGTAAGTTTGCTCCAGCCCTTGTGCCTTCAGAAGCGGCACAAATTCAGCGGTTTCGTAGGGGATTGGTGGCTCTATTATTTAAAGTTTTCGCTGCTCTTGAGTTTGATTCTTAATCCAAGTTAGTGGATAAAGCAAGAGTAATTGAGAACAGGGAAATGGAAGCTAGGTCAGAGAGGGAAGAGAAGAAGAAAGCTAAAGTTGGAAGTTCTTCTAAGCAAGACAGTAGGGTAAAGAGTATCAATATTTCGCCTCAATCAGTTGCTCGAGGGCGATATAGAGGACCACCAAGGAGATCCCAACAAAGACCGAATTCCTTTAGATTTGTTCCTCAAGTGAGCCATAATGCAGCCAGTTCCGCACCACCTAGGACTAACACTTCTTGTCCTATATGTGGTAAGCTTCATAGAGGACCTTGCTTCTTTGGGTCGGGCGCATGTTATGGATGTGGACAACATGGTCATCTCCTTAAGGATTGTCCACAGTCTTCTTTTAGAGTTAGACATCAGGCTTCTCAGGCTACAGTTCAGATGAGCAGAGAGAGAAGCATTGGTCAGTAGCCAGGAGGAGGTAGAGGAAATTTGGGCAAAACTGTTGAGGAGGGTAGAGGATCAAGTCAGCATGAGTCTCAGGCT
This sequence comes from Aleurites moluccanus, assembly GCA_948193065.1. NCBI lineage: Eukaryota > Viridiplantae > Streptophyta > Magnoliopsida > Malpighiales > Euphorbiaceae > Aleurites > Aleurites moluccanus. The sequence continues at coordinate 2,796 of CANXYC010558674.1, read as the reverse complement.
TTCGGATTAGCTCTTATGGGTAGAGGTAGAGGGAGAGTCTTTGCTCTAGCGCAGCATGAAGCCCAATCATCCAATACAGTTGTTACAGGTATCCTTCCGATTCAAGCTTTGAATGTTAGAGTATTGTTTGATTTGGGAGCTACGCATTCATTTGTATCATCATATTTTGCTAAGAAATTGCATTTGCCTTGTGTTTTGCTTGAGAATGTGTTGGTTGTGTCTACTCCTTTGGAGGAAGAGATTGAGGTTCAGAACTCTTATCCATCCTGTGTGGTTAGCATAGGTGGCAAGAACTTGGATGCAGATTTAATTGAATTGCCAGTATTGGAGTTTGATGTAATTATGGGCATGGATTGGTTGTCCAAGCACTATGCCATTATAGACTATAATGGGAAGAAGCTTATCTTTAAGCCACCTTCAGGTGAGGAATTTGAGTTCTAAGGGGAGCAGAGCGAAGTGCCATATAATGTTATATCTGCCATTGGGGCAAGAAGATTGTTGAGAAAGGGTTGCCAAGGATATTTGGCATATGTCCGGGATACTAGTAAGGAAGTGAAAGAATTGGAGTAGATTCCAATAGTCAATGAGTTTCCGGACGTATTTCCTGAAGAGTTGCCTGGTTTGCCACCCGATAGAGAGATAGAGTTTGGTATAGAGTTGCTACCTGGCACAAGTCACCAGTTGAGTTGAAAGAGTTGAAGACTCAGTTGCAAGATATTCTTGACAAGGGATTCATTAGACCCAGCAGTTCACCATAGGGAGCACCTGTACTCTCTGTGAAGAAGAAAGATGGTTCTATGAGGCTATACATTGACTACAAGCAGCTTAACAAGGTAACTATCAAGAATAAATATCCCTTGCCAAGAATTGATGATTTATTTGATCAATTGCAAGGTGTAAGTCATTTCTCCAAGATAGACTTGAGGTCAGGATACCATTAATTGAAAATTCAGAATGAGGATGTATCGAAGACGGCATTTTGAACCAGATATGGACACGATGAGTTCTTAGTGTTGCCATTTGGATTGACCAATGCATCGGCTGCATTTATGGATTTGATGAATAGGGTGTTCAGGCCATTCTTGGATAAGTTTGTCATAGTGTTTATTGATGACATTCTTGTGTATTCAAAGAGTAAAGAAGAACATGAAGAGCACCTTAGAGTTGTATTGCAGATTTTGAGGGAGCATCAACTGTTTGCCAAGCTTTCGAAGTGTGAATTATGGCTTGAGAATGTGGGATTTCTGGGGCATATAGTGAGCAAAGAAGGGATTAGAGTTTATCCTAAAAAGGTTGATGCAATTCTTAGTTGGCCTAGACCCATGAATGTTTCAGAAGTCAGAAGTTTCTTGGGTTTGGCAGGCTACTACAGGAGATTTGTTCAAGACTTCTCCAAGATTGCAGCTCCTTTTAGCAAGCTCACTCAGAAGCAAGTTAAATTTCTCTGGTCAGATGCATGTGAAGAGAACTTCCAGAAGTTGAAGACTTGTCTCACCACGGCACCTGTTTTAGCTTTGCCGACGGGTGAAGGAGGATATGCGGTGTATTGCGATGCATCGCGAGTGGGACTTGGTTGTGTGCTTATGCAGAGTGAAAAGGTGATAGCTTATGCTTTGAGGCAGTTGAGGAAGCATGAGATGAACTATCCAACTCATGATCTGGAAATGGCTGTAGTGGTGTTTGCATTGAAGATTTGGAGACACTACTTGTATGGTGAAAAGTGTGAGATTTTCACAGATCATAAAAGTTTGAAGTACATATTTCAGCAGAAAGATCTCAATCTTAAGCATAGAAGATGGGTTAAATTGCTTAAGGATTATGATTGTGAAATCTTATATCACCCAGGGAAAGCCAATGTTGTAGCGGATGCACAAAACATGAAGTCTTTGGGGAGCTTATCCCATATTCAAGTGAATAGAAGATCCCTAGTGAGGGAAGTGCAGGGATTGCATGATATGGGAATCAATTGGGAATTGTCAGAGTTAGGAGTGCTTTGGCAAATTTCCAAGTCAAGCCACTTCTTATTGATCAAATTAGAGAAGCTCAGGATAGAGACCCTTAGTTGGTGAAGATAAAGAATGAAGTGGGATCAGAAATAGCTCCAAGATTTCATATGGTTGATGGCTTGTTAAAACATAGTAGTAGGCTATGTGTTCCAGCAGTTGATGGGTTGAGAGATATGATTCTTAAGGAAGCCCATCATGCCAAGTATAATGTGCATCCAGGTTCAACAAAGATGTATCATGATATCAAGAATTCATATTGGTGGAGTGGAATGAAAAGAGATGTTGCTGAATATGTAACCAAATGTCGAACATGTCAGCAAGTCAAGTTCAAGCATCAGAAACCATCTGGGTTACTCCAAGAGTTGCCATTGCCGGAATGGAAATGGGAGAGGGTGACCATGGATTTCGTGGTCGGACTGCCAAGAACTTCAAAAGGCTATGACTCGATATGGGTCATTGTAGATAGATTGACCAAGTCGGCACATTTCCTACCAGTCAAGATGACCTATGGAGTTTCTCAGTATGCCCAGATTTATGTGGATGAGATTGTTAAACTTCATGTAGTACCAGTCACAATCATATCAGATAGAGGTACTCAGTTTGCCTCAAGGTTTTGGCAGAAATTGCAAGAGTGTCTGGGTACTCAGCTTGATTTCAGCATAGCTTTCCATCCATAAACAGATGAGAAATCAGAGAGGACCATCCAAACTCTAGAAGACATGCTAAGGATGTGCATTCTAGACTTTGGAGGGAATTGGGATGCTCATTTGCCATTGATTGAATTTGCCTA
>CANXYC010558559.1:0-14139 GCA_948193065.1 Aleurites moluccanus | reverse complement strand
ATTACCATTAATTGCTGCAAATCACTAACAATAAATTTCATATACCCAGAATTAGTTATCCTAACTCATTGACTTAATTAAATCCAAAGAAAATAACTTTAGGAAGAAAATTTACCTTATTTCCTTCAAACTGAGTTTTCTGCAAATCTCTGCTCAAATCGATGATTCTGCCTTAATAATAGACTAATCTAGAAGTTTATTGTATAAATCTAAGCCTTAATGCCTTAGAACAAAATATGGAACAAATTGGAGAAAAGACTGAAATTTGCTAAAGAAAGAAGGAAGAAAAATCGTGAAAATCGCTGGCTGGGTTATTGGGGTTAAATAGACCTCTGCTCAGAAACACGTTGCCCAGCTCGCCAGATTGCCTCGGCAAAGCTCCCTCGCCTGACTGCTTCGGCAAAGCTCCTTCCCCTGACTGCCTCGGCAAAGCTCCTTCGCCTGACGGCTTCGGCAAAGCTCCCTCGCCTAGCCAGCTCGCCATTTCACTTCGCATTCTCAGCTCGCACTTGCTATCTCACCAATCTTGATCCGGCATTGCTGCCTCACACATTCCAGCTCGCATAAACTAACTCGCGCATGCTGCCTCGCCAAACTCTCCTCGCGACTCATCCTCGCGTAAGTCACCTCGGCAATGCTCCTTCGCCTCTTCGTTTCTTCGCGAACTGCCACCTCGCATAACTCTCTTCGCACAATGCTTCCTCGCTAACTTCTCTTCGCTAAAAGCTTCTCTCCAAAATGCCGCCTTGCATTGCCAGTCCGCGAAAATGCCTTCCCGCATAATGCTGGCTCTCCATAACCAAATACTTCTAAGTTAAACTCTTGTCTGAACATCCCACATTAAGCCAAGTCGCAAATGAGCTACACTAATCCAAACTCAGCAATTCTCCTTGCCACTAAAATCAACAGACAGAAGCACAACATATCCAAATTTCATATCAAACTAATCAACACTCAGACAGTGGTAACTCTCCAAAAGTCACCCAGACTCCTGCATCAAAATCCAACCGAACAGCCCTGATACAAAACGCTCTCCACTAAGATATACTTATCCAAAAATTCTGAAATTTTACAGACATCATCTCAACATACACAGAAACATGTTTCATGTTTACAACTTTAACAAATTCTACCTCAGTTATTCCCATAAATTTCAAACATGTACTGCATCCCTGCAGGAATTCTCATCCAGACCAGCCTTGCTCAAATAGACACAACTCACCACATACTCAGAATTTTACCAAACCATTTTATAGAATTATAGCTAAAACATAAATTAACAATTTTTATATTTTACACTTTACCCAATTATGTCTTCAAGAGCAAGTAATGGTCAACACTGAATTCTGCTGCAGTTCAAAACAAAAGTTTCTGAAATTTTCAAACTTCTCATTTAAATTTAAAATTCTCCAAACATATAAAATCAACAAATACACTTCAAAAATGGAAGATATTACATAAGTCAAGAATATGAGAATGCCAAGATTTACAAAGAAATAACTAAGCATGACATGATTCTCATATCATGAAAAAGGAATTTAAAGAAGGGGATAAAGTTCTTTTGTTTAATTCTCGTTTACGTCTTTTTCCAGGAAAACTTAAGACTAGGTAGAATGTACCATTTATTGTGAAAAATGTATTTCCACATGGAGCTGTTGAATTACACCAAGAGGGTACAAATTCATTTAAGGTGAATGGGCATAGGTTGAAGCATTACATTGATGGGGAACAATGCATTCACTTCAAATCAACTCTTCCTTTGTAGAGCCCTTAAAACAGGAAGAATAGTCAAGCTAGTGATTTAAAAAGAGCGCCTTTGGGAGGCAACCCAAGATTTCTTATTTAATTTTTAATTTTTAATTTTTGTGCCAATTGTTTTATTTGTTTATTTGTTGATTTTGTGTTTAATTACTTTTTCATGTATATTTTAGTCTTTTTATTAATAAATTTTATTTAAAAAAAAAAGATTTTTGGCACATGCCTATGCTTATTGGGCATGTGAGAGGCAGTAGTTACTGCCTGTTTTTTGAAAATTAGCAGGCAACCTCACATGGGCATGACTTTTAAAATACATGGATATGTGAGAGGTAGTAGCTACTGCCAGTTTTTCAAAATTCAACAGGCAACCTCACATGCCCATGCCTTTTAAAAGGCATGCCCATGTGAGGTTGTCAGGTGTCTTAAAAAAAATAAATAATAATAATAATATAAACCACAACAAAACAAGAAAACCTAGCGTGTATTTTTTTCTTCTGCAAGTCTGAAGTAGCCACCGCAGACCATGGAGACCCGACGACAGAGAGCCACCAAGCTTGCAGCCAAGCGCCGACGCACCACCACCAATCGGTCAGGAGTGCACTCGCCGGCCATACCAGATTTCCCAACGTGTTCAATCAACACACTAGCATCTCCCCCCTCGCCATCCACTAGCCAGTCGCGATCGCCATCAATAGAAGTCCGGTCGCTTCCATCTTCACCGGTCAGGAGACCTACCTCGTCTTCCACACAAGAAACGCATCCGTTACCAGATTTTCAAATACCCACATTCAGTAATCCTGCGCATCAAGAACGGTGCCATCGTTTGGTAAAAAGGCAATTCCTCCCCAATAGATTTCCTTATTTTTCTACTCTCAGTAAATTGGGTCTGCTAGAGGAAGTTGAAAAGGATCTAAAAATTTTATCTTTGGAAAAATTTGTGTCCCTTAGAAAGCCTGGTTTTAAAGAATTAACTATTGAATTTTTAAGCTCTTTGTAAATGGACACATCAAGCACGGATACCACAGTATTTGGTAGTATTTACTTCACTTTATTGGGAAAAAATTATCAAATTCCTTTAACTGTGCTTAATAAAATTTTTGGATTTGAATTTGAGGGATATGGGCGCATGTCATATGACTCTTCTTTTGTTACTAATGATTTTTGGCATGAAATTACTAATTCTGAGGCTATATATAACCCTAGTCAGTCCAAGTCCACTGCCATAATTAATCCTGTTTTTCGATACCTGTATAGTTTTTTTCTTATACCCTGTGTGGACGGGAGCATAGTAATGGAGTGGTATCTAAGCAAGAATTATTTTTCCTATGGTGTCTGACAAGGAACAAACAACTTAATTTTGGTTATTGGCTCGACTTGCATTTAGTTTCAGTGGCAAACAGTGAATCAAATGCTATTGTAGTTAGTACTTTCGTAACACAAAATGTTGAATATTTTAAGGTTTTTGATTCCTCTTCCACTAGTTTGAAACCAATACCAGGTAAGGATTTGATAGATATGCAGACTTTGAAAAATATGAGAATGATAGAAAAAAGAGGTGAGTCTTATGTTTTGATTAATGCTACTTCACCTTCTTTTCCTAATGTTGGCCATGCTAGTTCTTCGAGGAATATTAATGATACAGGTACATCATACCCTGAGAAATCTGATTTAACTCAGGTTTTCTCAAAACTCGATGATTTGACAACCAAGGTGGACTAGTTAGATGCCAAATTTACAGCTCATGAAGAAAGAGAGAGAGCTGAATGGGTTCAATTCAATAGCCAGTTGAAGGCCTACTTTGATTTTGTCGGATTTCATCCTCCTCCAGCAAGTTGAATATGGGTTTTATCTTATCTTTCTTTTCTTTGTTTTTAGTTTGTCGTTATATTTGGTAGCTTGTGTTATATGGTGTTTTTGTTTTTGTTTTTGTTGAATTTTTTTTGTTCAATGCCGTTTCTCCCTATTTTTGCTTTTAATTGTCGTGGCGAAGCATTTCAATACGGAATCACCTACTGCTATAGGGAAGTATCTTCAATCATTTTCATTTTTTGTTTGTTTGTTTGTTTTTTTTTTTTTTATTTTAGTTTTTGTTTTTACATTGAGGACAATGTTTTAGATAAGTGTGGGGGAAGAAACTTAGATAATGAAATAATTTTTAGCTCAAGAAATTTTTGAACTAATTTTTATTAATGATTAAATTATTGTTTTGGTAATATCTTGTGAAATGTTTGTTAAATTTTGTGAGCATTAGTGTTGCTTAGATGCATATTTCTTTGGAAAAATTAATTAATTTGGTTTCTAGCCTAGTTGCTTATGTTTAAATTTTAAATCATGATTTTTTCTTTGGAAGCTAGTCCTAAACAGAGTTTAAGTAAAGAGGGTTAAAAAAAATGGTGATAAATAAGTAAATAAAATAAAATTCTCCAATGTTTTGAACTGAGTAACAATTAGGAGTATTCATGAGCCCCATGTTTACTTTTATAGAAAGTGCTAGTTCGAAATATGAGTATTCAGTTCTGTTGGTTGCGGCTTATTGAGTAACCAGGTACATTCATCACAAATGTTTATATTCGCATCAAAATTCAAGTACAACTTATGAACTAAAGTAAAAAAAAAAAAAAAAAAGTAAATAATTACCCTGTTTTGCTACTCTTGTTTGTAGTAGTAACTAAGGAATTGGTTATGAAATAAAATTTATTCATATGCAACTTTGTTAGACATTTAAATTATTTAATTTTTCATTGATGTATATGATGAGGTGAAAATGATGTTTGTGAAAGGATACTATTATTTCACTTGATATTGCTGGAATTTTGATTTGAGAATCGATTTAAATTATTTTTGAAAATTGTTTGAACTCTAAATTTTAGCATTATCTAAGTTTTTGTTTTTAGTTTTTAAGTGTTTATTTGCTTGAGGACAAGCAAAAAACTAGGTGTGAGGGTATTTGATAGGTGTAAATTGTATATATTAATTTTATCTAAATTATTTAGGGTTTTAGGTATTTCTTTTATATTTTAATTAGTATTTATCTATTTATTTTGTATTTATCTTGGATTTATCTTTTTAGGAATATTTGAAAAAATGAGCTGGAAATTAATGCTTTAATAAAGACATGGGCATGTCTATCAGGAGACATGGGCATGTGTCGGGCTGGAAGCTTATAAAAGGAGCTAGGAATTTTTAGGGTAAAAGAGGAGAATTTTAGGAGAAAAACAAAGGTGGCTATGGCAGAAAACAGAGGAGATTAGTGAGTGAGCAATCAAGATTAAACAAGACCCCAAAATCAAGAAGAATCACTCTCCAATGTTTTCCATTATGGTTTCTACCTTGTTTTCTTTGATTTTTGTTAGATTTAATATGAACTAAATTCCTTTTTAGCTAAGGCTATGGAAAGCCTAAATCATACAATGTTTTAAAATTAGTTAATTTAATCAAGGCAATTTTATTTTCATGTGTTTGTGAATTATTGTTCTTAATGCTATTAGGAGTTTGATCACCTCTTAATTGAATTGATTCATATGGATGAATTGAGAGAGGATTTCATATGATTGACTATGGTAATTTATAATGTGAATTGAATGATATATAGAAATATATATACTTGATTCATCTATTATTGTTATACAAGTTTTCTTAGGACTTAATGCACTTTTATCTCGAGAACTTCATTAGAAAAATCTAAGGGTTACTTGATAGAAGTAGGTTTGATATTTCTTGGGAGAGAATATTAAATAAATTAGAATAAATTCAGCTTATGAAAATCAACTTTTGTCTTGGATAGATTAATATATTGATATACATTGAATTGATTAGGTGGACCAATAGTCTTAGCTATCTCAAATTATTATTGATTGTTTGATTAGTTTAATTAATATTTGTTTGCTTTTCAATTTAGATTTTTAGATTTAATTATTCAAATTCCAAATTAATTTGAGTTTCTAAATAATTTTAGATTAATTATAGCTTTAATACTTGTTTTATTAAATCCTCGTGGTAACAATATTTTTATACTACTTGATAACTAGTGCACTTGCTAGGGTTATAGATTTATAGCGATCAATCTGTAATTATTAGTTGCTGATATTTAATATATATGAGATGTATTGAAATCAGATATGATCACAGATGATGCCAGATAGACTGATTGTATGGATATAGATATGTCATAGCAGGTGATGTTTACAGGTTAAAGAAGGGTTCTATAGGTGTTGTAGACTTATGTTGTTCCTACATCCTAGGACCATCATGTTCCAAAATTGGGACGTGACATTCACATGTTAAAGAAACCATGATTGTTCATGTTATGATTCTTTGTGCCATGATTCTAATAATCTCTTTCCTTATGATATTCCAAAAGTATATTGAATATATGTTCAAGTTCATACTTATCCTCTATATCTTTATGATACTTGTAAGCATTAATGTAGTTTATATCTTACTGAGTTGAAGGCTCACTCCTCTTTTGTGGATTTCAGATGATAGTGTAGCTTTAGAGGGAGCTAATATAGAAGATAGAGTTTCTTGATTCATTCCTCCAAGAAGACTCTATGTAATTCTTTTGGTGTATACTATTTTGTATTATGGTATTTATATGTATGATGAGTATACTCTAAAGCTATGTAGTTAGATGTTAAGGAATATATTATTTTGATGTCTGAATTGATATATTGTGGTTTGCCCTTGTTCATTATTGATGTGGGATGTATCTTTTGATCGGTAAGAAATAAGAGGAAATCATATGATGATGTATGGAAATGCATGAGTGATGATTATATGATTCATAGAATTGAGTATTCATGAAGATAACTGTGTATGATGTAAATATTTGTTATGTATAAGATCCAAGATATGAGTATTCTACGAGTTTATGATGGCCTTAAGCCTACCCTTGTCCTAGGACCGTCGCACAACTGGAGTTACGGTGTGACAAAGGTGGAATTATAGCTAGGTTTATAATCCTTAAGATAGAAAGATTGATAGATGTGCATGAGCCCTAGTGTAAGAGTCGATTAAGATAACTACGGATCATAGGATTCATGTCTCGTCTATGTTGTGTCATCTTTTGGTATAAATTTGCGTTAAGTGTGCTTAGTGAGTCTGATCTTGTTTATTCTTCTTATAAGTATCGAAATGCCTCTATGACGTGGTAGAGGACGAGGTCCAGGCCGTTCTAGATGAGATTTGCCTTTTGAAGAAGGCTCTGTGGGTGGAAATAGAGGTGATGAAGTTCCTACTGTGCCACATGTAGATGTGGTTAATATGGCTCAACAATTAGAAGATTTGCAAAGGAATTATGCAATGATAGCTGAGTTCATTACTCAGCAAAGACAACAGCAAGTACCTCCAATACAGGCTCCAGAGATTCTCGTTGCTCCAGTAGTTCCACCACCTATTGTACCTCAAGAAGAAGAGATGTCATTTGAGAAATTTCTTAGGCTGAAGCCCTCAAAGTATAGAGGTGAGGTGGATCCTACATATTTCCTAGAAGAAATCGAAGAGAAAGTACAGATTCTGCAGATTCCTGATAGAAGAGTCATAGAGTTTGTAGCTATTTACTGAAGGATGAGGTTAAAGATTGGTTCAAGATAAGCATTTATAGTATGCTTCAGGGAAACGAAGATCTTTCATGGGAGAGATTTAAGGAATTGGTACTAAATGAATTTTTTTCAGAGAGCGCAAGAGAAGCTAAATCCATAGAGTTTGAAAGATTGATTCAGACACTTGGTATGAGTGTTTCAGTGTACGCTAGGAAGTTTAGTCAGTTGAGCAAATTTGATCCAGCTTTGGTGCCTACAGAAGCGACACAGATTCAAAGGTTTCACAAAGGATTAGTGGCTCCACTGTTTAAACTCCTAGATGCTCTTAAGTTCGACTCTTACTCTAAGCTGGTGGATAAGGCTAGAGTAATTAAGAATAGGGAGATGGAAGCTAGATTTGAAAGAGCAGAGAAGAAGAAAGTTAAAACAGGCAGTTCTTCTAAACAAGAGAGTGGGGTGAAAAGTATAGGAGTGACACATCAATCAGCTCCTCAGAGTGGGTATAGAGGACTTTCAGAGAGACCACAATAGAGTCAGATAACCCTTGGACCCACTTCTCAGATGATTCATGGTTCAACCAATTTTGCACCATCTAGGACTTTTAATCCTTTATGTACTATATGTGGTAAACTTCATAAAGGCTCTTATTTTTATACAACATGAGCATGCTTTAGGTGTGGACAATGAGTTCATTTACTCAAGAATTGTCCACAACCATCCTTTGGAGTTAGACCTCGGGCTTCTCATACCACAGTTTAGAAGGATAGGGAGAGAAGTGTTATTCAGCAGCCAGGTATGAGCCGAGGCATTTTAGGTAGGACTCTAGAGGTTGGTAGAGGGTTAGGTCAGTATGTTGCTCAGGCTTCAAGGTCAGTTCCCATAGGTAGAGATAGAGGGAGAGTTTTTCCTTTGGCATAGCATGAGGCTCGGACATCTAACATGGTTGTTACAGTTATTCTTCCAATCCAAGCTTTGAATGCTAGAGTATTATTTGATTCAGAAGCTACAAATTCCTTTGTGTCATCATGTTTTGCTAAGAAATTACATGTGTCCTGTGAGTTGCTTGAAACTGTATTGATTATTTCTATTCCTTTGGAGGAAGAGATTGAAATCCATAACTCTTATCCCTCATGTGTGGTTAGCATAGGTGGTAAGAACTTGAATGTAGATTTAATTGAATTGCTTGTGTTAGAATTTGATGTGATTTTGGGCATGGATTGGTTGTCCAAGCACTATGCTACTATAGATTGTAATGGGAAGAAGATAGTTTTCATGCCACCTTCAGGTGAGGAGTTTGAATTTCAAGGGGAGAGGAGTGAAGTACCATACATTGTGATATCTGCCATTAGGGCAAGAAGGTTGTTGAGAATGGGTTGCCAAGGGTATTTAGCTTATGTCTGGGATACTCAAAAGGAAGTGAAAGGTATGGAGCAGATTCCAATAGTTAATGAGTTTCCGGACATATTTCCTAAAGAATTACCAGGGTTGCCACCGGATAGAAAGATAGAGTTCGGTATCGAGTTGGTACCTGGAACAAGTCAGATTTCTATTCCTCCCTACTGTATGGTACTGGTTGAGTTGAAAGAACTAAAAGTTTAGTTGCAAGATATGCTTAACAAGGGATTCATCAGACCTATTAGTTCACCATGGGGAGCACTAGTGCTCTTTGTGAAGAAGAAAGATGGTTTTATGAGGTTGTGTATCTACTATAAGCAGCTTAACAAGGTTACCATTAAGAACAAGTATCCTTTACCAAGGATAGATAATTTGTTTGACTAGTTACAAGGTGCTAGTCATTTCTCCAAGATAGACTTGAGGTCAAAATATCATAAGTTGAGAATTCAAAATGAAGATGTACTGAAGACAACTTTTCAGACCAGATATGGACACTATGAGTTCTTAGTATTGCCATTTGGATTGACAAATGCACATGCCACATTCATGGACTTGATGAATAGGGTGTTCAGGCCATTTTTGTACAAGTTTGTCATTGAATTAATCGATGACATTCTTGTATATTTTAGGAGCAAGGAAGAGCATGAAGAACATCTTCAGATTGTGTTGCAGACCTTAAGGAAGCATCAGTTGTTTGCTAAGTTCTCCAAGTGTGAGTTTTGGCTCAATAGTGTTTATTTCCTTGGGCATGTGGTGAGTAAGGAAGGACTTAAAGTTGATCTGAAGAAAGTGGATGCTATCCTTAATTAGCCTAGACCCATAAATATTTCCGAAGTTAGAAGTTTTTTGGGTTTGGCAGGGAATTATAGGAGGTTTGTATAAGATTTTTCTAAGATTGTAGCACCCTTAACCAAGCTTACTTAGAAGTAAGTGAAATTCAAATGGACGGATGTTTGCTAATGGAGTTTCCGCAAGTTGAAGACTTGTCTTACCATGACACCTATTTTAGCTTTGTCGTCAAGGGAATGAGGATATGCAGTGTACTGTGATGCATCAAGAGTGGGACCTGGATGTGTACTTATGCAGGATGGTAGGTTGATAGCCTATGCTTCTGGATAGTTGAGGAAGCATAAGGTGAATTACCTTGCGCATGATCTTGAGATGTATGCAGTTGTGTTTGCATTGAAGATATGAAGACACTACCTGTATGGAGAGAAGTGTGAGATCTTCATAGATCATAAGAGTTTGAAGTATATCTTTCATCGGAAGGATCTCAATATCCGATAGAGGAGATGGATGGAATTACTAAGAGATTATGATTGTGAAATTTTGTACCATTCTAGAAGGGCTAATGTGGTGGTAGATACTTTAAGTAGGAAATCTCTGGGAAGTTTAGCTCATATCCAAGTTATTAGGAGATCTCTAGTGAGAAAGATGCAGAGTTTACATGATATGGGGATTAGATTGGATCTGTTAGATGTGGGTGTGCTTTTGGCTTATTTTCAAGTTAAACTAGTACTTATTGATCAGATAAGAGAAGCACAAGATAAGGATCCTCAGTTGGTAAAGCTAAAGAATGATGTGGGAACAAAGAAAGCTCTATGCTTTACCATTGTTGATGGTGTACTGAGATTGGGCAATAGATTATGTGTTCCAGCTGTGGATAGATTGAGAGATGTGATTCTCAAGGAAGCTTATCATTCCAACTATAGTGTGCATCCAGGTGCAATAAAGATGTACCATAACATCAAAAGTTCTTATTGGTAGAGTGGAATGAAAAGAGATGTCGTAGAATATGTAACTAAATGTCTAACTTGTCAACAAGTTAAGTTCGAGCATCATAAGCCTTCGGGACTACTTCAACAATTGCCATTGCCATAATGGAAATGGGAGAGAGTGACTATGGATTTTATGGTTGGTCTACCAAGGACTGCAAGAGTCCATGATTCGATATGGGTTATTGTTGATAGATTGACCAAATCAGCTCACTTCTTGCCAGTCAAGATGACTTATACTACTTCTCAGTATGCATATATATATGTTGAGGAGATTGTTAGGCTTTATAGAGTTCCAGTTTCGATCATCTCAGATAGAGGTACTCAATTCACCTCGAGATTTTGGCAAAAATTGCAGGAGTGCTTGGGTATACAACTTGATTTTAGCACAATATTTCATTCGCAGACGAATGGACAATTAGAGAGGACCATCTAAACTCTAGAAGACATGTTAAGGATGTGCATTCTAGCCTTTGGAGGAAATTGGGATACTAACCTGTCGATATAATTTGCCTACAATAATGGCTATCATTCTACGATCCAAATGTCTCCTTATAAGGCTTTGTATGGCAGAAAATGCAGATCTCTCTTGTGTTGGGATGAGGCTGGAGAAAAGCATATCGAAAGGCCCAAATTGATAAGATATACGTTAGAAAACATTCCATTGATCCATGAAAAATTAAAGACAGCTTTCAATCGCCAAAAGAGTTATGCTGATCCAAAGAGAAAATACCTTCAGTTTTCCATTGTAGATCTAGTGTTCTTAAAGATCTCATTAATGAAAGGAGTTCTATGGTTTGGCAAGAGAGGCAAGCTATCTCCACAATCTATCGGACCCTTTGAGATTTTGAGCAAGATTAGAGTGGTTTCATACAAGCTAGATTTGCCACCTAACTTAGATAGTGTGCATTTGGTATTCCAGATATTGATGCTTCAAAAATACATCGCCGATCCTTCTCATGTGCTACAAGTTTCGGCAAAGAACATTTAGCAAGACTTGACGTATGAAGAGATTCAAATCGCTATTGTGGACCAAATGATCAAGAGACTACGAAATTGTAACACCCTCAAATTTTATTTATATAACCTTTTATATATGTTGTTTAAGAATAAATAAAGTTGATTTAGACATTAGAACATCATACTTGCGCGATTTGACAAATCGCTAAAAATCGACCTGGTGGATAGGTAAGCACGTTGACGTTATGATTAACGAATGGGTTCAGAATTTTAAATTTTTAATATCACCATTAGACTCATAAGCTGGAGAAATATAAGAAATATTATTTTAGAATTGATATGGGACAAAAAGATAAATAGTTATAAGTTCTGGGATCAAAATGTAAATATGAGAAGTGTTGGGGGCGAAAATCGAATTAGCTGAAAGTTAATTAATATAAATAGCCATCTAATTCTCCAAAAATCAAAAAATTCTCCTCCTTCCTCCATTGTTATAGCAAAGTCACCTCCTTCTCCAAAACTCCACCAATTCCATCCAAACTTCAAGCAAAATCGATAGAAAACTCGGTTAAACTACCGATTAATCTAGTTTCCATAAAAAATTCCAAGAAATTCAAGCTAGACATTGAAGAACCATTCAACCTTAATTTTGGCCACACCTTGAATTCAGGTGAGTATAATGTTTTCTTCATTATTTTGATTTATTTAAGCTACATAAGTGATTATAAACATGATTAGATCAATAGATTTCAAGATTGGATTGAAATTGGAGAAAACCTAAAACTAGGTTTATGTTTAAAATGGATTTTCTATATAGGATTCCATAATTCTAATTAATGTTTAAATATGTTAGCTAGCATCCATTTAAGGCTAAATATGTGGTAAAATTGATTGTAGAATCAAAGGAAACTGAAGAACACTGCTTTTGCCCGTTATAGGCAAATCAGCGTTTTATAGCATAAACGATCAATTCGTCGGTTCTGGTGAGTTATATGTATATTATTATGCATGTTTAAACCTTTATTTGATCAATTTCAATCCATTTAAATTTCTGAAACTTTTTGGCCAAAGTGTTTCATTTGAGTTTCCTTTCAATTTTCCTTGAATTCGAGCTCCGATTGTGTTGTTTATTGATGTATATAAACCTTGTTTGATAATGCCTTTGTGTTTGTTGCCATTGGGGCTTGAATTGTGAAATTTGGCTTTTGATCAATATGTCCCAAAACTATTTTTATTTATTCCTAAAGTTATGCACACCAAGTGCTCAATGAAATGACCTTTGTTAATTTCCTTAAGAATCCAATTGTTACCAAATTTGTTAAAATGGGTGACTTTCTTTGTCACCAGTGTAAATGTGTCTTCTTGACATATTTTGAACTTGTATCCTAAATGACTTTTGTGGAATTTTGCCTAAACTATAATGTTCCTTTATTAAGGATAATGATCCTATATGTGTTTACTTGCCTAAACAGCTCAAATGAGCTAAAGTTATAGAAATTGAGCCTTGTTGATTTTCTTGCCTATTTGGTATTTTATTTGCTATCTTTAGCCTATTCTAATATTTATATGACAGAGCTACCTTAATGATGGGGTAGTGGATAAATACCATCAGCATTGTGCATAATGAAATTCCAGTGATACCCTAGCTAGGAAGGGTTATGGTCCTGGCTATAGGGTCTGATCCACCTTATGCTATTTACACGGTATATTGATAATGATATGTGTTTCATTACCCATTATATGTTATATATATATGGTTATTATTTCTTCTAGTGCCTATATATCTATATTTGATGTCTATAAACCATTTCCCTTAATTTGGTCCTTTAATGTGCTATCCATTAGTCAATTATTAATAATGTTCATTTGTTGTTTTCTGCTTAGCTTAATGTATAATAATATATATATTGAATCATTGAGAATGAAAATACTCATCCTTTTAGTAGTTTTATCTTTTCAGGTCAAGAGTAGAGCTGATCCAAGATTTCTTCATCAATGGATCCAGCTTTGTTATAATAATGTAAATATTGAACTTGTATATATTTTAGATGCTCCATAGATATGTAAATTATTGGGATGATTATACTTAGTATGGTCATTAATATTATTAGTTACTGATATTTAATATATATGAGATGTGTTGAGATCAGATATGATTATAGATGATGACAGATAGACTAATTATATAGATATCGATATGTTATAGCAGGTAATGTTTACAGGTTATAGAAGAGTTCTACGGGTGTCAATAGCCTTATACTGTTCCTACATCCTAGGACCGTCATGTTCCAAAATTGGGATGTGACAGAAATAAAGATATAGCAATGGTTAAGGTCCTATAAAGAAATCAAGCAATGGAAGAGTGCACTTGGGAAAGCAAACAAAGCATAAGTACCCTTATCTATTCTAAGAGCAAGGTAAGTCTTAAAATTCGAGGACGAATTTTCTTAAGGTGGGGAGAATGTAATACCCAGTACTTGGAATGTTAGAGTAGATATATATTTGTTCATGCTTATTTGATGAATGTTATCATGTGTATGTATAAGTTGATTGAGTTTGGACAAGTTAGAATGGAGAAAATATGAGAATTCTTCACCATCAATTATTAAGGGGGGTGAAGATACATTTCACCACCTTGAAGAAAGTTCACCGCCCTAAAGATACCTTTCACCACCTTGAAGATAGTTCACCACCCTGAAGATATCTTTCAC
>CANXYC010558390.1:0-18610 GCA_948193065.1 Aleurites moluccanus | reverse complement strand
AATTAGGCATCTATTCGTTATTCCTACAAGAAAACTCATGGAAATTCAACAAAAATATACAACAAATAAACAAAATTACTGCTTAGAAAATAATTAATTTAAGGAATAAAACCCTGCCCAAAATTTCTCATTAAAAATCATAATCTGAATAGTTGAAATATTTACATCCATTAAAATTTAAAAAAAATGGAGTTGGACCCAGAATTTTACAGTGATTACTATGAACATCCAATTCTATATATATATGTATACACCTTAGAATTACATTGTACAGAGCAATACTATTTACAAGTATTTCATGAATTCCTGGGATTTTGTTTTTACAAATTTTATCAATTTAAAATCGTGAATATGATATAGACCGAGATCGATGGAGAAAGATGTTGAGACAAAAAAGACCACAATCGAGATAGAGACAACACTCGCAACACCTATTTTCGCATCATTTTTCGTTCATTTATTTACAGCACACAACGCCATCGATTTCGATCACGCTCCCCAGATTCTCGTTCTCACAGTCGCCATCCCCACCAGCGTAGTCCATTGTCATCGCCGCTATGAAAACATCACCATCATGAAAATGGAAGATAGCAAAGAAAAAGAAAGGGTGGAAAAGTTGGATAGTGTTGGGTTTAGAGTTTAGTGAGAGTAAAGAAGTGAATGTGAATGATGGGTTTTACTTAATGGCTATTGATGGCAGTGATAATGGTGTTAGCTGCAAATTGGAGGTAAAAAGGGTTTGTGTGTTGGAGGTGTGGTAGAGAAGGTGGAGAGATGAGGGTATTTTAGGTATTTTGAGGTGTTATTTTTATTTTTAATTTATTTTTAACAGAAAAGATAAAAAAAATTAACAATAGGACTATACACTGAGACGGAGAAAAAATATAATGACTAAATCATGTATTTTACATAATATAGGGATTACTTCATTTTTCGGATCAAAATTTAAGAATTTAATTATAATTTGCCCAAATATAAAAAAATAAAAAAATACCAAAACAAACGTATATTTTAATTATAAATAATCAAAAGTCATTATAATATTATTAAAAAATAAAGAAAATTTAAAAATAAAGAAAATTAAGTAAAATTAAAAAGAAAATGAAGGAAAAAAAAAGTAAGAAAATTAAATTAAATAATAATTTATTAGAGACTAAAAAATTAGAAAATTAAATTAAATAATAATTTATTAGAGACTAAAAAATTAATTTTTCAAAATAGAATGACTAATTTATTAATTTTAGTAAATTTCAAGAATTAAATAGTAATTTATCAAAAAAAAATTAAAAATTTAAAAATTAAAAGGGCAAAAAATAAAAAATAGAAGAATATATGATTAAATAATACTTTATTAAAAACTAAAAAAATAATTTTTCAAAATAAAATGATAATTTTATAAATTTTAAAGATTAAATAATAAATTTATGTTAAAAAATTTTAAAAATCAAGGGGACACCTATCCCTTGCCTATAACTAAATATGCCTATGATCACAAGAAGGCTGCTTTTGTTATTTGAATCCATGAACTTCAAGTAAAAAGATAGCAATCTTGCCATGTATCATAACTCTTCCTCATTCCATAGCAAAATCTATAGTAACAAAAGTAAAATTAAGATAACCCACATATAGAAAGCAAAAAGGATATTGAGAAGATAACCAAAAATCCCAAAGAAAGTTTCACAACCTAAGAAATACACCAACACAAATAAGGAAATATAATGAAAAGACCAAAAAATAAAAAAGAGAACAAAGCTCAATTGATACAAATATATCATTCAAGTGGCAATATGAGGAACATTTAACAACTACAAATGTATCTGCAAACCTAGATTGCACAATAGAAACTACGAACTCATTAAATAGCAAATGTGGTTGCAACAAAAATGACATGTATATATTTTAGATCGAAAACTTACCTTATAAAATATACGAACTATTCTCATACAAAATTTAGAACAGATCTGGTATTATACATGTCAAGAACATTAGAAAAAACCTCTTAAATCATTCATTAAGTTTGTTAATTTAAAAACTCAAAATTCAAGCAACTGTATAATGTCCATGATTATTAGCACTCCTCTCGTCGTAGAAAACTACATAAGAGTTTAAGCAGATAAACCAATTAGTCGTAAATGTTCCGAAGCCAAATGATAAACGACGGTTGCCACAAAACTACAATGCAACTTCTAGGGAAAAAGAATCAGCCTGTTCCTACAACTTCTTCCCAGCAGAATAATTTAGGATAGGAAAAATACCAAACAAATAGTAATTAAACAAATAATAAGGTCTCATCTCAAAAAACAAATAAACAATAAGGAAATACCCAATAAGGCCAATTATAAATAGAACACAATTAAATCAAGCAGTTCAGTGAATCTACAAACTAAAACTGAAAAAGTAATACTTAATCCAGATTTTTTATCTCATTTAATATTTTATCTCTTATCTTATATAATTTTTTGTGTCATATTATATTTTTTAAGTGTTTGATAGTTAATATTTTTTCATAAGTGATATGATATTTAAAAAAGCGTATGAGATATGAAATGAGATATTAAATTGAATAAAAGAACAGATTAAGTAATATTTCATTATTATTCAATAAATAACATAGATCATAAATCTCCCAATAAACCTAATAGCATTTAATCCAAACAATAATTGGAATATAGCAACTCAAAGAAATCTCCTTTTTTTTTTGGGGGCAAAGTATTGTTGCTTTACAAAAACAAATTCCTAATCTTAAAAACTATAATTATATTAATTAGAACAAGCAACTTAGCAATCACAAAAGTGTTGTCCAAACAAAGAACAACAAATAAAAAGAAATCCTTACATATAAAACAGCGACCAACCCATCAAAGGAAACATCTTTAAAAAGACAATAAATAGGATTGTATATACTAATGAATAAAAAAGAAATGAAGATAGAGATGGAACAAAAAGGGTAGGAGGGAATAAAAATGAAAAAAAACAAAAATACAACTATAGCTTTTTTTGGGTGACTGTGCCAATAGCGCCACCCAAAAACATCTATGCCCATGTATTCATGTACACCAAAAAAAAAAAAAAAGGGACTTTTGGCTACATGTAAATGGAAGAATATTGGAGATTTTGTGCCGGTGAAAGTATTAACATAATATACTCAATTTGACACTATCCTAAGATAATTTAAGACATTTTCCTAAAATTACAGTAAGTGCATATCTATATCTTTAATCACGTACATATAATTTAATGATAGACTCCAAATCCAATTTTATTCTTAATTTTCAAAATATATAATTTTTTAAAATAATTTCTGTTGGTACATTTATGGGACACTAACTAATAGAATTCTCAAGTTTTTACATTAAATAATAAATTTTGATTTATAAAATTTTAAAATTATAATTTTTTTTTTTCAAATACACATCTGGGTGATAAATAAATAGGAGGGTACCCAAATGCTCCATTAACTTAGTCTACTGGCCTAATAGCACCAAAATCTAAAATGATTGCCAAGAAAACAATTAAAATTCAATGAACATGTGGGTTCTGTCTGGCTCATATTCATCTCCTTAGCTAAAAATAAAGTTCCTTGAACACTGAAATAGTCAAATCATCTAAAATTACATTGACTTTTTGCCTGCCAATAAACTTGTCCTTGTTTATTCCGCTCCTTAGTCCTTCATTTTGCGCATCTAAATAACTGTTTGGCGTTTCTTTCACATTGATTTCTCCTTCTTTAATTATATGATTCCACTCCTTAGTCCTTCATTTTGCGCATCTAAATAACTTTTGGCGTTTCTTTCACGTTGATTTCTCCTTCTTTAATTATATGATCTTGATTTTCTTTCCTACCAATTAATCCATTTCTTGAAATTTGGTTTCTTTAATGGCGGCAACAGCTCCATGCACTTACCATGTTTTCTTGAGTTTCAGAGGTGGAGACACCCGCAAGAACTTCACTGATCATCTCTACAATGCTCTGCTTCAACAAGGAATCAATACATTTCGAGACGACGATGAAATCAAGAAAGGAGAGAATATTGAGATTGAAATTCAAAGAGCAATAAAAGAGTCAAAATTATCAATAATTGTGCTTTCAAAAGATTATGCTTCTTCAAGATGGTGTTTAGATGAGCTTGTGATGATCATGGAGCGTAGAAGACTTGTTGGTCATGTGGTGGTGCCAGTTTTTTATGATGTGAGTCCAACCCAAGTCAGGGAGCAGAGTGGAAGTTATGGTGAAGCTTTTGCTAACCATGAGACGAACTTCAAGAAGGAGATGGAAAAAGTGGAGGAGTGGAGAGAAGCTCTAAGAGAAGCTGCAGATCTTGGAGGGATGGTTTTACAAGATGGGTATGTACTATTTAGTTGTCAAGAAATTTTGCTTTAGGAGGTTTTGAGTTCTTGCTATTTATGCTCTAATTAGTAATAGAGGAAATAGAATTTAACATGTTCTAACTTCTAGAGGAAAAATATTTTGTCCATTGGAAATTTTTTAAGGGAGTAGCTGTCAGAATTTGTATCAATAATCTCTTTCATTATGAAGTAGCATCAACCACTTAGCTAGTGGCAAAAATTTCCAAAATTTTTCATTTGGTTAGTAGCTTATTAAATGGTCGATTGTCTATCTTGTAATGCAAACGTTTACGGTTTAAATCCTAACAACTAATAAACCATACTATTAAAAAAATAGTAATCAATGGTTGAGTATAAGTTTCATAGTACATAAGGTTAGTAGTTCAAACGCAACTAATAAAATTTGCCATGAGGTTAGTAGTCTAATAATTGAATGCATATCTTTTAATACAGAAAGTTAAAAGTTTAAATTTTGACAACCCTTTTACCCTATGGCTTGCTTGAAGAATTTTAAATGTACCAATAATAATAATAATTATAAAACTTGATTCTCATCTATTGTGCTTGTTTATAATTTTTAATTAGGTATGAGTCTCAGTTTATTCAGAATATTGTCAGAGAGGTAGAGAACAAATTGAGTAGAACAGTGCTCAATGTTGCTCCTTATTTAGTTGGAATTGATTCTCGTATAGCACGAATTAATCAATGGTTGAAAGAAGGATCAGACGATGTTGAGATAGCTGCAATCTATGGGATTGGTGGCATTGGAAAAACAACAATTGCCAAGATAGTTTATAACCTAAACTTCAACAAATTTGAAGCAAGGAGCTTTCTTGCAAATGTAAGAGAAATTTCAGAACAACCCAATGGTCTAGTCCAATTGCAGAGAAAACTTCTTTCTGACCTTATAAAGGGAAAACCAAGCAAAATATATAACATTGACGAAGGGATTATTAGGATCAGAAATGCTTTGTACAATAAAAAAGTTCTTCTTGTTCTTGATGATGTAGATGATGCTGAGCAATTCAATGCAATAATTGGAATGAGAGAATGGTTTAATCCTGGAAGCAAAATTATTATAACAACAAGGAAGGAATATTTACTAAGATTTATTATGAGATTTCAAGTTCAAGAATTGGATAATAAAGAATCAATTCAGCTTTTTAGTTGGCATGCCTTTGGTCAAGATCATCCTGCAGATAGTTACCAGAAACATTCTGAAAAGGCGGTGAATCATTGTGGTGGACTTCCATTAGCTCTTCAAGTTTTGGGTTCTTCTCTATCTGGTAAAAGTATATCAGTATGGGAAAGTGCATTACAGAAGTTGGAAAAAATTGCAGATAGTAAAATTCAGCAAATTCTTAGAATAAGCTTTGATTCTCTTCAGGACGATCATGATAAAAGCTTATTCCTTGATATAGCTTGCTTTTTCATTAGAATAGAAATAGGCTATGCTATTAGAGTACTAAACGGTTGTGAGTTTTATACTCTAGTTGGTATCCAAAATCTAATTGATAGATGTTTAATAACTATTAGTGAAGAAAACAAGTTGATGATGCATCAATTACTTGGAGACATGGGACGGGATATTGTTCGCCAGGAATCAACTGATGATCCTGGAAAACGCAGCAGACTTTGGGATCCTAAGGATGCAACCGATGTATTGCAACAAAATACTGTAAGAAAAATAATTATCATGTCTTTGCATTTGTACAAGCTTATAATAGTTTGAAGCCCTTCTTAATATTTTTTCTCTGTTCTTTTACTGCAGGGTACAGAATCAATCAGGGGACTCGGCCTCAACCTCCAAATGCTGAAAGAAGACAAGCGCACAAGGAAAAATAGTACTGCATATCATGATGATGATTCTAACGATAAATCGATGTTGCTTGATGAAGAAAATTATCCAAAACGGCATCGACTTAGCATCATCTCATGGAAACCTGCAAGCACTACTCCAATAAGTTCATTTTCTACGAAGGCATTCCAGAAAATGGTGAGACTAAAATTGCTCAACCTTAATTATGTAGAGCTTAGTGGAGGCTATAAGAACTTTCCTAGAAGTTTAGTATGGTTGTGTTGGCGTGGATTTCCTTCAAACTCTGTACCGATCGATCTCTGCCTAGACAAGCTGGTTGCTCTTGACATGCGCAATAGCAAGCTACAATATCTTTGGAAAGGCATCAGGGTATGACAATAATTTCTCTCTCTATTTTTTTATGTGTTTGAGAGAGATTTTCTAATTACTATTTTTTCAACAGTTTCTTGTAGAGTTGAAAATACTTGACCTTAGCCATTCCCATGGCCTTGTTAGAACCCCCAACTTCAGAGGACTGCCTAATCTTGAGAAATTGGTACTTAAAGACTGTATAAACTTGGTTGATGTTGATGAATCCATTGGACACCTAAAGTGGCTTATAATATTGAATTTAAAAGACTGCAAAATCCTCAAGAAGCTTCCAGTAGAAATTTCCATGTTAACATATCTTGAAGAACTTATTGTATCTGGCTGCTCGAATCTTTTTGAGCTACCCAAGGAGCTTGTACAGTTGCAATCGTTGAAGGTTCTGCATGCAGACAGAATTGCGATAAATCAAGCAAACTCCATTAGTAAAGATTTGAAGGAAAGTTTGTCATTGTGGCATTCAACCTCATGGTCTTGGTTATTACAAAAAAGATGGGCAAAATCAAGCTATTTTTCATTAGCCTTTTTGCCTCGTTTTTTAGTAAGCCTAAGTCTTGCAGACTGCAGTTTATCAGATAATGCTATTCCTGGAGATCTTAGCTGCCTGTGCTCCCTAGTGTACTTGAACCTAAGCGGAAACCCAATTTGCTGCCTACCAGAGAGCATCAACAGCCTTGTAATGCTTAATTCCCTTGTGTTAGACCGGTGCATAAGCCTTAGCTCACTTCCTGAGCTTCCATCAAATTTATACTCCTTGAAGATAGAAGACTGCACATCTTTGGAAAGAATCAAGAATCTGCCAAACTTGTTGAAATCATTAGACTTGGAAATTTTTGGTTGCGATAAGCTGATTGAGGTTCAAGGCTTGTTCAGATTAGAGCCAGTAGAAAACATTAGCAGAGAAATAGTCAATCACATGGGATTGATCAATTTGGAATCTTTTAAAGGAATGGAAGTGGCAATGTCTAATGCTTTATCTTGCACAGAAATGAAAACAAGTATTCAGGTAATAAATTTATTTGTCACAATTCATACAGCTGATGCATTTGGCTAATTATAACTCCTTTTGTATAGGTATTGCATGAATGTGGAATATTCAGTATATTTCTTCCTGGAAGTGGAGTACCGGAGTGGTTTAGCCAAAAAAGTGAGAGTTCTTCAATATCTTTTGATGTCCAAGGAGTTTCTGGTCATAAAATCAAAGGGTTGAGTTTATGTACTGTATATAACAATCTTGGAGATGGCGGGTATGTGGATGAAAATTGTGCTAAAATCAATAACAAAACTAAGGGTGTAAAATGGACATATAGCCCAACCTTCTATGGGATTCCAAAAGTTCATGAAGATATGTTATGGTTAAGCTACTGGACATTTGGAAATCAGCTGGAAGCTGGAGATTAATTGCTTATTTTAATGGAAATGGTATCTGGTTTATATGTAAAAGAGTGTGGGATTCGCATCGTATATGAGCAAGAAGATGGGGATGAACCAGAAATAGTGTCGAGCAGAAGCAGTTCTTCTTGGTATAGAACCATAGCTGATGCAGATATGTCAGAATATGAATTGGGAACAGCTTCATATTTTCTTTGCCACCATAACTATCAAACACATCAAGGATCAGGAAGATATGACTGGGATAACTTGAGTGGCTATGAGTACATATTTGAGGAGAAAGTAGGGGAAGACTTTGAGGACAAAGAAGAGGAAGACTTTGAGGACAACGAAGAGGAAGACTTTGAGGAAACAGAAGGGGAAGACTCTGAAACTGAAATTCGCACATAGCCATTGTCTTGTATTTTCACCTTTAAATGCTAATGTTTAAAATGGGATTTGGGGAATGCAAATTTTCAAATAGGCAGAGACCCTTGTAATTTTTCTGCAAATTTGCGCCTTTGATTAAGGTGACAAGGAAATTAACAGAAAACTAGTTCCTTTTGCATTCTTTAAATCAATCTTGAAACCAAACTGAGAGCTCAGTGAAAAGTCAAAACCTTGTATATGCGCCTCTTATTTGATAATTTCATTACCATGAAAGTACCTTCCCTCTTTCTGCCTGAAAACAAGTTAAATCTTCTTTTATTATTATTATTAAATTTTTAATTTCCAATTATAGAGTTAGCACCAATTTATCAATCGATCAAAAGAGTTGCCTTAATGCTTTGATTGCAAGTCTGAAAATAATACAACTTCACACAAATCACCACCGTGATAGACACCACTCTATCAGACATGTATTCCACCAAAGAAATTTTACTGAAACCATTTACGCAACTCAATCAAGTAATTTTTAAAGTATAATGTTCCACATGAAGACCATTTCGTCATTAACTGTCAGACTCTGTGCACGAGGGCAAGCT
Source organism: Aleurites moluccanus (assembly GCA_948193065.1). Classification (NCBI taxonomy): domain Eukaryota; kingdom Viridiplantae; phylum Streptophyta; class Magnoliopsida; order Malpighiales; family Euphorbiaceae; genus Aleurites; species Aleurites moluccanus. The sequence continues at coordinate 9,721 of CANXYC010558390.1, read as the reverse complement.
CAAAGGCTGTATTTACAGCTTTCTTCTAGGAATTATAACAAACAGGCTTTGAAGCCTTTCTCTATTTCCTGTGCGTCCAAGTTCTTCCCTATAAACACAATCTTGTTTATTCTAGGTTCACCTGGACCCCAAAGCCGATCTGGTGAGCCTTGGAATGTGTCATGAACACCCTGTTAAACAACATACCATAGTAAATGGAGCATAGAACCTAAATATAAAGTACAAACCATGACACTAAGAAAATAATATAAGAATCAAATGTTGGCACTTCTACAATTTCTAGCTTACCTGAAACACAAATCTCTCATCCATGCCTTGAATGGATAAAAGACCTTTCATCCGGTAATTGTCCTCACTACGTGCCAGCAACAAAGTACCAAGCCACATGTTAGACTGAAAAGATAGGGTGACAGCCATCATTCCAATATCAGCATTTTACACTTCCAGAGTAAACAAAAATTAAAAAAGACCAAGTCAACGAAGTCCTGCAAGTGGCCATAGAAAAACTAGAAATGGTCATGTCATTTAGGGAAGTTTGCTGATTCATCTGAAACCAACCTTCTCTAAATCTAACATCCCTTCACAAATTATGCTGATAGAAGAAACACCAGGATCATGAGTGTGGTCGTGGGAATGGTGATCATGATGTTCTGCATGATAGCACTCACAAGCATTACAATTAGTTCATAAAAATTGTCGGAAGAAGAAAAGTGGCACAGCTAATTCAGAAAATTTTCCAAAAATAGAAAGCACGAAGCATTTTTATAATCCAAATTATGAAATTTCAGCTGTATCCATATAACAATTCATAGGGACAATGTATCTTTGGATGTGTCAAATCTGTTACTATCTAGACCAACGAATGTTACTTCCAAATGGCTTTGGGCCTTAAAAAAGAAAGAGGACTGTAAGTTCTACCATCAATGCTTCAATGATAAGCCTAGATTAGTTTTAAACAGCAATCACTATTGTCCCCCAATTGCAATTGCTGTGCAGCAGAAACAGAGTATCATGGATGGTATGTTATAACTGGATGCATTCTTCAGCCATTAGAAATCGGTGATTATTGGTGTGTTTCTGGTTAAAGTTATTAATTAACTACTCTATACAGCTATGCATTGAGAGAATTACCACTTACCATGATGGCGGTCATGCTCATCATGATGATGATGATAGTGGTCATGTTCATGGTCGTGGTCGTGGTCGTGGTCATGATCTTCCTTTCCACTATCTGCATCAACAGCACTCTCTATCCTGAGAAGAGAACCACAAATATCAGCCTATAACTCCATTTATAACAGTTTAACAGGCAAAAATTATAGTGCTTCTAAAATATCAACATCTGCTTTATCAAAAAGAATACAAATATGTGAAAAGAATGGAATGAACGGCCGACAACAAGTTCTTTCAATGACAATGCTAAGCCGCAAAGAAGATTAACAAGGCCTCAAGAATGGCATTATATGAATAAGGAAACAAACTCTAAAGCAAGAACAAGAATACTGTAATTAAATACAAGAAATTCAATTTATGCAATAAAAAAAATTTAAATGCTCAAACAAGGAAGTGACACTGAAAATTAACTTCTCCAAATCAAAGCCTCCAAATGCCAAGGACATAATCCAAGTCTACTTGTCCAAACTGTGTCCGCCTCAAATGAGCCATGTGATTGATGTTCTGCATTAAGGTACACATGTCAACTTCAACTGAGTGCTCAGCAAAAAATTAGCAGAAGGCAGCTTAATGGTAAAGACAAGGGTCCCCACCCTTATACGCTGCACCAGAGAAGCAATTTCTTTCTGCCCAGCAAGATCAGTCTAGCAACAAAAACATAAAACTAAATCAGTCAGAAATAGAGGAACAAGTTTTATAACTAAAATAGAATTTCAAACTAGGTCCAAGAAGATTTCCAACACACAAGTCGCCAATAGCAATGGTCATAAGTCACAACAGAGCCACACTTAGGAGGCCCAACGACTATATATCAAGCCTATCCAACTTTTATAGTACAATGATTTGTTATTCACAGGCTAGCTGTATATACTGTTTATAATTTCTGTGGAATTGGCAGACTTTCATACTCAAGAAGCATAAAAGGTGAAGTTACTAGCATTTACTTTTAAGGGGATGGTCCACATGGCACATCGCCAACCTATATGATCTAGACGCAGCAAGCACTCAAGAAAAATCAAAATTTATAAGTATGGTATATTAATCACAAGGCCTAGTGATATGTTCCGAGTAAGGTATACTAACGAAATAAATTCTGCAATTTGTGCTAACATAAATCTAAGCCCATTGTAAACCACAACCACAAGTGTAAGAGTTGTAGTTACTTTATTTACTATAACCCGATCAGCGTAAGCAATTTGCTCCATTGCCTCATTGACCACTCCCTTTGGCTTAACCTCATCCAGATTTAGCATCAACCAAAGTTACAACACCATCCAACTTGACATCATTAAAAACGCTATCCTCAGAATAAAAAGTCTGAATGATTGGTGCTGGATTTGCAAGCCCTGCAAAGATGAACATGGGATTTGTTTAAATAAAACAATCATACAAACAAGCCCAATTGCAGGGTATTCGGCAAAAGGGGAGTACAGGCCTTCCAGGTCACACAACATGAAGATTAAGATATGATTACTTTGCAAATTACACTTTGGCTAATCTCAAACCTGTAGTCTCTATTACAATATGATCAAATTTCCCTTTTTTCTTATCAACCAATTCTGCAATCATCCTCACAAGGTCACCTCTCACTGTACAGCACAAACAACCATTATTAAACATGATAATGTCCTCAGCTCCAGTAGTTTTTGCAGCAACAAGGGAGCCATCAATGTCGACTTCACCATACTGCAATTTAACATTAGGACAGAAAATTATTCGTCTACACATGATTAAGTTAAATGTATCTTCATTGTTGGCAGCCAATGCTCAAGAGCAATGAGCTTGAAAGCTATATAAAAGGTATACAAACTTTAATAATTATAATAAAGATATTAGTTTTATTAATAAACAAACAGCCGAAAGTAACTTCATACCTCATTCTCAATCACTGCTATGCGTTTCCCATGCTTTGCCGTCAAGATATGGTTAAGTAGTGTTGTCTGTTCATCACAATAAAGAAGCATAACAACCTAACACCCAATCCCCATGAAATGCTAAAAAAATTGAAACTTTTACCAAGATTGCGCACATTTGAAATAGCACATCCAGTAATTTTACATTGTGACGGAATCTAGTAATTCAACAAGAGACTTCCGAGATACTATCTATGCACGAATAATTGTAGACAGAATATACCTTGCCAGACCCTAAAAATCCAGTAATAATGGTAGCTAGAATCCGATATCAGGTGGAATCTTAGTGGTCAAATCAGAATCCTCGCTCTGAGGGGCGGCGGTGGTGGAGGCGGCGGCGGATACAGAGAACCTGCAGCGAGAATTGAAAGTGGGTTTGGAGAAACCGAGGGCAACGATTCTGGAGTGAAACGACAGTGTAGTTTTGAGGGATAAGATTTGGTGTTGGTGGGGTTTAAATAAAAGAGGATAGACAGTGGTGCGGATTCTGGAAAGTGGGTTTGGCGGCGAGAAATGAAGGAGAGAAAGGTCGTCGCTATGTAGTCCACTGATAACGAAGCCATAATCATGGAGCTTTGTTGAATTTTAGAAACAAAAGAGATAGAAAGGGATTTTTGCAGGGTTTAGATTTTTGTTTTTGAGGACCAAGATTATGAAAAGGGATAAATTGTAAATCTGACTGTCATGTATTCTGTACAGTATATTGCCCTTTTTTTTTAACGTTTAAATAAATGTAACGATATCAAAATTTTAAGGGTAAAATGATTATATATATATATATATATATATATATATATAATAAAAAAAAAATTTAATTAAATATATAAAAAATAATTTTTAATTAAATATATATATGAAAAATAATTTTTAAATATATAAAAAATAAGAAAATAAATTAAATAATTAAATATAAAGTAATTATTTTAACTAAGTAAAAAGAAATTTATTATTTTAATTTTTAAAAAGTAATTAAATAAAAAGTAGTTATTTTAGTTAAATAAAAAGAAATTTTAATTAAAAAATAATTATTATTTTAATTTTAATTAAATAAAATAATTATTTTATTTAATTATTTAATCTATTTTATTTTTATATTTAATTTAAAAATCATTTTTTAATTAAATTAAACTTTAGATACTAAATTATAATTTATCAACAGAAAGGTCATATTTTATGATTTTAATAATATTAAAAATTTGTTTGAATCTTAAAAAATAAAAAGGGCAATATACTTTTTCAATCGGGATGAAAATCAAACCAATTGAACTTATTAAATCGAATTAAACCGATCAAATTAAATTGAAATTGATGGTTTGATAATTTATTTGATTTAGTTTGATTTGAAAAATAAAATAAATTGGAAATTTAATTTGATTTAGGGTTTGACCTTTTTCAATTTTAAATCGAACCAAATCAAAGTTATATATATTTTATTTTTTTATTATTGATTTTATTTTATATAAAGTCACATATTTTTTTTAATTTAATATTAATTTAAAATTTAAAAAAATAATCATTCATAAAAATTAACTAAAAATAAATAAATAAAAATATAATTTTTAAGAAAAAATATAAATCTTAGATGTTTTAATTAATAGAATAAACAAGTTTTGAATTGTGTAATATTAAATTATTTTTAAAAAAAATTTATAATAGATATTTTATTAATTTTTTTTAATTTATAATAAAATAATAATGATTTATAAAAAAAAATATTTGAAATCGATAAACCGAATGCATTTAAATTGAACTGAAATCAATTATTTAATTATAATGATAATTTAATTTAATTTAAAAAAAAATTCAAATGAAAATATTAATTTAATTTTATAATAACTTTTTAAATTAATAAAACCGAATTTATAACCCCTCCAACTTAATAAATATAAGAGTCATATTTAAGGGATAACCTTATTTTTTGTTATGGATGCTCCATTTTAGCAAAATGTAATGAAAAATCTTTGATTTGTTCGTTGCTTTGTCCCATCATATATACAAGGCCTCACGGCAATTTTTTTTTTTTTTTTTTTATTCCTAAATTATATGAATTATTATTTTTGCCACAAATTATAGGGTTTTATAAATGGATATTAAAGTTTTTAGTTTTCCTATTCAAATTTCATTAAAATGTGAATATATGAGAGAATACAAATATATGTGTAAAAACATATAAATATTTACAAACTATTTATAACAAATGAATTAGAAATATGAAATTTATTTAAGTAGAATTTATTTATAAACAAATTTTTATTACTAATTAAATTTCTTTTTTTATATTTGTAATAAATCTGAGTTATTTTTCTATTTTTTAAAATATTCTTAATAAATTAATAGAAAAATAAAATAACTAAAAATTTATATTTTATATTTAAAATATAATAAAAAATTGGATGGAAACAAATAAGAAAAAAGGAAAAATATTAGAGAGAGAAGAAAGAGTGAGTGCAGTAAAAACAGAGAGATATGGGAGATAAAAAATAAAAATAAAAAATAAAAAATAAAAAGAGAGGAAAAAGAGAGGGATACAAACTATGAATAAAAGAAAAAGAAAAAAAAAATGTCCATAATATTATTTTGCTAGCTTTGAGAAATTTATTTGAAATTTTATTTATTTTAATAGAATTTAATTTAATTATATTCAATTTCATGGAATTGAACTAAATATTTTTTAATATTTCAAATATAAAATTTTATAAAAATGTAAAATTTAAAATAAATTTTTCAAAATTTTATAAAATTTATTTATTATAAACAGATTATTAATGTGTATTAAGAAAAGCATATTAAAGTGCTAGTGTTTAATTTTACATAGCTAGGTATAAAATAAAAATTCAAAAAAAGAGAGAGAGAGAGAACTGTTTTTAGAAGTCATGATGTTAAAATGCATAAATTGTTTGGGTAGTAAAAAAAAAAAAAAAAAAAAAAATTCATGAACAGCATAAAATTTATCAACACTAAAAATCTCCCAGGTTCCTTAGGTGGAACTTTGCCAAATCCTCAATTTTTTTTTTTTTTTAATATATGTTGAGTATATTAACTAATCTATTATATGTTTTAATATAAGTCCTAATAGATAATAGACTTTTGTAGTGGATCTAATGAGTAAGAACCCATTAACTAATTTAATTTTAGTGTAATCCTGTATATGCTAGCTAGGGTCAACATACTGGATATTTCAAATTAGATACCTAGGGTATAATATTTTAAACAATCGCATATTATTTTATCTAAAACCCTAACAATCTTGAAGCATTATTTTTGTCTGATTTTGGATCAAGGTTCTCTGTTGAATAATTTTTAAGATTTCTTATTCAATAATTGGCGAAATTTTATAGCTTTTGCTTTTGTTGGTTTCCATTTTTCGTTGTTAAGAGAACTTCTAGGAAATAATTTTGAAAGAAATCTATCAGAAGGGTTTTTTTCAGCTTGAAAAGTTTGAGAAATTGTGGGTTAGTGGCCTAAGGAATTTTGGTTTTGCTTTCCCAATGCAAAAAAACTTGAGCACCAATTTATCCTCTTTGATACTGAGGAATTGCTCAATTAATGATACAATACATTCTTATATTGCTCAATGGCCTTCATTAACAAATCTTTCTAGTTTGATTTAAAAAAAAAAAAAAGATCAAACAAATTGAAACTTTGAAGTTGACAAGAAATTGGATTTGTGGATTTGAAGCTGGCTTAACAGAGCAGCGGATGTGCTCTTAGTCATAAATTGAAGCTTTTGGGCTATAAAGAAGATTTGAAACTGGTTCGGTTTGAATCATTAGTTTGGTTCAAATCATTGGTTCGATTTAATTATGGGTTTGATTTAATTGATTTGATTCAATCAGCGAGTCTATTCAATCATCGAGTCGATTCAATCATCGATTCGGTTCAAATCATCAGTTCGATTCAATCACTGGTTTGATTCAATTGGTTCAATTTAGGTGCACTTGTTCCAACTTTTCTTCTATATAATTTTACTATTTAATTATCTATTTAAAAATATAGAAGAATGGATAAACGTGTTCCGATTAAAATGGTCAAATTGAAAATTTTTAGTGAATCTGAATTTAATTTCTGAAAGCGAAAGACTCAATTTGGACTGAAATATGAAAATATATTTTACACTATTTTGAGTATCTTCGCTGATACAATGGAGGATGTTGATGAATCTCAATGGAACAAGATGATGACTTCTGCAAGGACTATCTATTGAATTATCTTTCTGATCAGTTGGCAAAAGTTTTTAGCAAATACAACACTGCTAAAGAAATCTGGGATAATTTAGATGTTCAATTTAAAAAGGAGGAGGAATTGTAAAAAACACACCTAGTTGACAAATTCATGGATTTCAAATTTAATGAAAATATAGAAATCACTCCTCAAGTAACTGATCTAGAAAATCTGAGATCTAAATTAAATAATGAAAAGATCATCATCTGTGATGCCTTCTTAGTTGGGGCAATAATTTACAAACTACCTTCTCCATGGTACACTTTTAAAACTGAAATATATAGAAAAAAGGTGCAAGTGGGACTAGATGATCTCAAATGATTCATCAAAATCGAAGATGAGAACAGCGCTAGAAATAACTTGAAAATTGTCAGACAACAGCAGTCGGCTGCTAACACAATCACATATTCCAAAAAATTTTCTAGAAGATCCAAGTCGACCAAAAATGAATCCCCCAGGTTGGAGGCCAAAAAGACCATTTCTAAGAAGAAAAGGGGCAAGCGCCACAACTGTGGGAAATGGGGTCATTTCATTGCAGAATGTAAGGCTCCTGTAAAAACTAAATCTAACACACCAAATAAAGAAGCAAATATGATAGTACAGAATACTGAGCCTCAGAATTTTATTGCTATGATCGGAAAAAGTGGAAAGGCTAGTACTTCTTCATAAGGGTGGTTAGATACAGAAGCCACATGTCATGTTTGTAAAAACAAAATGCAACTTGATGATGTTACTGAAGTCAACGAGACTATCGTTGTGGCTAGTGGAGACAAAGAAGTAGTGACTCACACTGGTACAGCAAATATAACGCTTTTTTTAGGTAAAATTCTAACTCTTAAAAATGTTAAAGTAGTTCCATCTATTTTAAAGAATTTAATTTCTATCAGTCTTTTAGATATTGTTGGCATGAACATGTCACGACCTATCTCGGAAGTCGTGACGGTCCTAGGGTACGGGTGATGCATAGGCGACCAGTACCACGTAGAACCCAATAAACTATCTATATGGTATGCATCAAACAAATATCATTCAAAATAACTATAAAATGCTAAAGAAAATTCGACAGCATCTCCTCTAAAATTAGACTATGCCTAAGAAATCAAAACACACAAATATCACTTCTATAATATTCATTCTCATCTTGAACATCATGATCCCTCTGGATCTCCAATCAATTTCAATATCATCATCTGTCTCCAAAATCAATATATTTAAATAACATATATTTCAATCATATATAATAACTCAAACAGTAATTATAATCAACAATATATATATATATATATGCATACTTAAGATTATCTACATGCCACAGACTATTTACAGTACCATAGAACTATTCTAATTTTTAGGCCTAGAGTTGGTTTGAAGTCAGTTAGGATCCAATCGGGTAAGTTTGGAATTTTTGGTAATTAGAGGACTAAATTGTAATTTTGCATTTTTTCGAGGTTTTATAAATTTATCAGTATATTTGAGTAAAGGAAAGAATAAAAGTGAATGAAAATGGTCTTAAATAATTTATTTGAGAATTGTATGAAAAATGTACCCGGTTGGAGGCAATTTCGAAAAAATCGGCTCGATCGGGGGTGTTTTAGTGATTTCGGTGAATGGGGAGGACCTTTCTATAATTTTGCCGTGATTATGGGATTATTAGGTGTATGTGGTTCTATTATATCAGAATAGGCTTGATTAAATCTAGCCGTTGGATTAAATGATGGAAAATCGGACGGTTGGATTGTTCGGGAGCATATTAGCTATCATAACTCACCTTATTGGATTTTTGCCTTAATGATCATGATTTGGTGTGGATAATCTGATGTAAGCCTGTTTGACTTTGACTTTTGATGGCCAATAGGATTTAAGTAAGCTAAATGGATGGTTAGATGTTGATTTTAATACCAAAGTACCAATACTTTGTTTTACCCAATTTCACCATCATATAAATATTTGATTTCAGCCATTTCCTTCTTCTTCAACCAGAAACTTGTTGCAGCGAACTCAGCTCCTTCTCCTTTAGGGTTCGGCCATCCATCACCCTTGCCATTTCTTATATTTTTCTTTTGGTTTTTGATGGAAATCCATCAATTCTTAAGTCCTAAACACTAATTTGGCATTAGAAAGCTTGGGGGATTTCATTTGGGCACCTAAAGAATCAAAAGAAAGATTTGAAGAATTTGAGGTAAAGTGTTTTCTTTAGTAATCTTTTGGTTTAATTTTGAGTATGTGATAGTTCTTATTATCATTTAGGATTTGGATTGGAATTTTGATGGTTAGTGTAACACCTTAGTCTAAACCCTAATAGGGACCTTTAGGGAATTAATTTTTCCTTTCTTATTGATGTGTTATATTATGTGTGAATGCATGGAATATATGTATATGCATGTTATATGACCTAATTTTTAGGTCTAGAGTTG
>CANXYC010558357.1:0-22788 GCA_948193065.1 Aleurites moluccanus | reverse complement strand
GACCTTGTGCACATTGTATTATTGATACCCTAGCTAGGAAATGGGTTATGGACCTAGCCATAAGACCTGGCCCGTCTTATGATACAGATATTGCTACAGGAGATTGTATGTGCGCATATAGCTCGCATATAGTCCAGATTGATTGTTACAAGAGATTGTATAATTTTATACATTCCAGCCCTTTATCTGTTTTTCTCTATGGTATTGAACCTTTGATATTCATTATTGATCTATTTTGTCATTTACTGTAAATGCTTGTATCAATTGATTATTCTGAGTAATTGATATCATTGGTTCCTTTGTAAATCTCATTTTCATTGGCGATGCATATAGATTCACTGAGTATCTTATATACTCACCCTCTCATTGTTTCCTTATTTCAGGAGAGGGGTAGATTGCAGAATCCTGTCGTTCATCATCCAGGGATTTCTGCCAGCACTACTGATGTATATATATATTTTTACTCTGTATTTTGATGTTCATATCTAGCTGCTCCATGGGGTATGTATGGGTTAGCTAGGACATGAACAGATATATATATGTTTATGAGGATATATGAGATAGTATTTCAGAATGAACAATGTTTTATGATTGATGGATATATTTATATGCATAGATATGCCATGTGTAACAGATGATGGATAAGTTTTATTCCGCTGCGATAAATATATATATATGTATTGTGAATGTGATTGATACTGGGTTCTATGGGTGCCGGTCGCCATTGGCATCTCCCGTGCCCTAGGACCGTCGCGATCCGACTGCGGGAACGGGTCGTGACATCGACCCACCAATATTAAAACCACATTGCAAATGAGTCAATTAATTGTTATGCATGTGTGGGCTTAACTTCATTTTGTATGATGTATTAAATCACCTGTAGATGCAACACTTGCTCATCTGGAACATCAAATAGCAGATTTGCATAGGCATGGGCTCAGAAAATTTGCTGTTGGGGATGGCTTAGCAATTCCCTAAATTCTACTACTCTATCAAAATGTGAGTAAATATTAATTTTGGTTGTGACCTCATCAGATTGTTTAACAACAACCTGCGATCAAATAAAACATTAAGTTAATATTCAAAATTGATTGATCATATATAGTTTTCGACTTTGTTTAGACTGATAATTGAGTCGAAACAAGTCAAAACAAAGTCGACACTTGATCTAAAATTATCCTAATGAATAGAAGTAACTAAAAAGTAATAATTTGAGTTGAAAAAAGTCAAATTATCATAGTTTCGACTTAGTTTCGAATAAGTTTCGATTGACAATTGAGCCGAAACTAATTTGAAACTATATTGAAACTAACTCGAAAATTATTCTAAAAGTATATTAATGCATATAAGTTCCTAACAACTCATAAAATAGATATTTTAATGAAAAAATTATATAATTATTTGAAACCTAATTGAAAGTTGGTCGAAACATCATCAAACCTAGGTTGAAATATAGTCGAAGATCAATTACCCTAAATCCATATATGTATTTGACTTTTTTACTAAAATCAATCGATATTTCATCGAAACTCTGTCTAAATATGAATAATATTTTGAATAAACTTACATTTTTCTTCTCGTCTGCCATTTCCTAGTATTTGAAGAAGATGAGATCAATAATGTGGATAATTTATGAGCTTGAAGGATACAATGGAATGGAGACTATAGGACTAAAGAATCTCAAAGAAAAAAAGAGAACAAAAGAGAATGAACAATGTATAATGAATAGAAGAATTTAAATGTAGAAGAATAGAGACTGATATAGCAGTTTCAAAGAATTGAGATTGCAATGACAGTTTTCAATAATATGTCTTTTCATTTTCTTTTATTTAAAATGCTATATAAAGGTAATTGTGTTATTATAAAATATTAGGTGTCAAAATTATGTAATTTATTAAAGGAGGATTATTTTTATGAAAAACATTTCATTTATATAAAAAATGGTGAGAATAAGGCTAGAATTACAAAAAGAAAGAAAGATGGGATATGATTTTTACCTTGGTCATTAAAATCGGATTGAATCGGCCGATCGAACTGAAAAAATAAAAAATCTAATCAAAGGATCAGGCCGGTCAACCTCTTTTATTCGTACCCAAAGAACTGGATCAAAAACCAGTGAACTAACTGGTTGACTGGTGAACCGATCAAATCGGACTAATTTTTTCGGTTCAAATGGATCATTTTTTTTTTAATTTTTGATCAAAACGACGTCGTTTTTGTCAAGTAAAAATAATGCATTTTTGAGTTAAAAGAAATTAAGAGAATTCTAATAATTTCGTTTCAATTTTATCCGACGCTAAAACCTTCCCAACGCTAAAATTATGATCCTATTGCGTGAGTAAATATTTGAGCAAGTGAATGTCCATAACTTAATATGATTGAACATCATAAGAAATATTGCCTTATATAGATTATTGATTTATCTATAATTACATTATATTTATTTTTATCATATATATAATAAATGTTAAATTATATATACATACATATATATATATATATATATATATATCAATTTTTTTTAATTTAATCGGTTTGATCTCAATACTCTTTTGACCATCGTTTTTGTCGAGCAAAAATAACTCAGTTTTGAGTTAAAAAAATTAAAAGAATTTCAATAGTTTTATTTTAATTTTATCCGATATTAAAATTTACCTGATGTCAAAATTATGTTTCTATTGTGTGAGTAAATATTTGACCAAATGAATGTTCATAATTTAATATAATTGAATTGATTATAAGAAATATGACTTTATATAAATTATTAATTTAATTATAATTATATTATATTTATTTTCATTATATATATATATAATAAATATTAAATTATATATAAGATACATGTATATCGATTTTTTTTTTTTGTTTTTAATTTGAAAACATTGATTTTTACAACAAACTTTATATAATTTGTGGTATTTCACTTTTTTTTTTTATAGTAACCCTAGCAGACACAACTTGCAGCGTCAGATTCTTTCACCTTATGACCACCCCTCTCCGCCATCCACTGGCATCCCTCGGCGTCCCCAGCATTCCAATAACTGGCGATACAGCAGCATTATTCGTGGTTCACAATGGAGACTCCATGCCTACTTCGCATAGAGTCAAAACCCTTGTAACCGTCGCCTCCCCTGCCTTACAACAGTTCAACACACTGCCGATTAAATGACGTCGCTAGACCCAGCTGGCTGGTGCATGCCTTCGTTTCTACTCTCAGTGCGCAGGTACCTGGCCTCTTCTCTTTTTCCCCTCATTCTATATTTCTGTTATAGTTTGATTTGGTTATTGATTGCTGATAGTTCTTATCTGATGATTGAAGTTACTTTTTGATTGTTGGTGATTTTACTATGGTTCTCTGCCCATTTCCTAAGATTATCTCCATTTTAACACATACTGGAGAGCCTTACTAAAGTGAGTTTTTTATGTCACAATTTGACTCTCTCTAGACAGATTGAATAAGAAGTAGATGATCTTTGAATCTTCACTTTCTGCTTTATTCACTAAAAGAATGCTCTTAGCTTGAATTTCTTTTGCTTGGTGGTGGTATGGTACTAGTTTAAATATTGAAACTAGCCAGCAGCCTAATAAAGGTGCTTTACTTTTGCAGGGCATGTGATAGATTCTGAATGCATTGAAATTTGGGTATTTGTATTCTAGTACTAGCAGAGGCCAAATTGAAGTAAGGCTAAATTGAAGTAAGGCTAGCTGAGAGTCATTAGATATCACATTAATATATTTAGAGCTAGTTTAGTTGTTATTATTGTTATTTTTGCAACATGGGAGACAGTGAGCCCTTTTTTTGGGTGGAAGAACACATGGGGCAGGTATATGTTCCTGTAGGTATGAAAAGAAAGGCTAGAACAAAGAAAATGGAGTTTGTTGGATGGGGATCAAGACCACTCATTGAGTTTCTAGAATCAATTGGTGTAGATACCAGTAAAAAGATTTCTCAATATGATGTTACTGCTATTATCAATAAGTATGTTAATGATCGCAACCTTCGTCACCCGGCAAAGAAGAAAAGGATTCTTTGTGATGAGTCACTCCTTTCTCTCTTTGGAAGGAAAACAATTGCCCGAATCAAAATTTATGACATGTTGGGAACTCATTTTGCTGAAAATCAAGTGGATTCAGAAGATGATTTTCTTTTTAGTTCAGAAGAAGAGAATGATGCCTGTAAACGACAGAAGAATTTTTCAGAAAAAAAAACACCTACTAAGAAGAAAGTTTTGGAAGCTCCGAAAAGCAGTTTTGCAGCCATAATTCCTGATAACATTAAACATGTTTATTTGAAAAGAAGTTTAGTTCAGGATCTTCTCAGGGAGCGTGAGACATTTGAAGGCAAAATAGTAGGAAGCTTTGTACGGATCAAATCCGACCCAAATGACTACCTCCAGAAAAACTCTCACATGCTTGTGCAAGTTTTAGGTAATTTTCTGTTATTTGCATCCCATTTGGTAGTTATTTATATAAAAAGTCAACCTTTTCTTTGCTACATGAATTTTTCACTTATAAGTTAAACTACGAATAATAATTTTGATATTGTTTATTTAGTTTTTCTCGTTTGAGCTCAGTGCGTTATCACTGCCCTTTTAATATAAGGAGATTTGTTATTAGAGGTATGTTAATTGTTTGTCTTGGACGCTAACACCAGGCTTTTGCTTGTCAGTTAGAATCAGCTTTGCCATGTAACTATAGTTTTGTGAGTGGCATTTCATTTCATTTGAAAGAATTAGATTGAAGTGTTAGGGATATACGCTTCTTAAATTGAATTTTGAGTTATGATGGGGAATGCAGTGAAGAGCAACAAAGACATTTCCTTTGATTGAGCTTCCTTGCTTATGGGGCAAATGATTTGTTAAACACCTAAATATAGGCCTTTTTGTCTTTTATGCGAATAAAGTCAATGAGTTAACAAGTGTGCTGTGGGTCCATATAAAATCAGTCTTTATGCAACGAGTGACAGAGTTTCTTTGAAGTGGGTCAAGAATCATTGTAGTGTTTGGAAGTCACCTTGTATGAATATTTACATATTGCATTACTGTTGTTTATGGCCTTAAGTATGTCAAATGTGCCCAATTTGTGGGTCAAGAATCATTGTAGAGATTGAGGTGCTTTGTTTTTTTATTTTATTTTTTATTATTTTCTTCTACTTTTATCTGCTGGATTTACCTATATCATTAGATGTTTTACTTTGTCTCTGGGTATTTGGTTTTAACAGTAGGGTGGCAGTTTGATTTCGTGTCAAGAAATTTAGTATAATTACATTGAATCAAGTCTTAAAAGGTGAATATTGTAAAATGATCTAGTGTTTTTATCCCAAGTTGAAGCTGTCTCTCTTCCAGTCAACCGACTGTCTAGAGCAGCTGGATACAAGTGCTTCTAAACTTAGGGCTACATAGTTGGAAATTACTGACTGCCCTGTGGGGGATGGGTGGGTGTTGGGGGTTGTGGGTAGAGGGTCAGTTTAGAGATGGATAAAGAGGAAGAAGACATTGAGGATATAATCGCTTATGTTTTACTTCGTATCTGGTATTTCATTTTAACAGTAGGGTGGCAGTTTGATTTCATGTCAAGAAATTAAATATAATTACATAGGTGAATTTGTAAAATGATCTAGTGATTTTATCCCAAGTGGAACCTGTCTCTCTTCCAGTCAACTCACCTGTCTAGAGCAGCTAAATGCAAGTGCTTCTAAATTTAGGGCTACGCAGTTGGAAATTACAGACTGGGGCCCAGGGGATGGGGGGTTGGGGGGGAGAGGGTCAAATTTAGAGATGGATAAAGAGAAAGAAGACAGTGAGTATATAAATGCTTATATAGGGGAAGAAGATAAAGAATATCTATGACTTAATGATGATGAGGATTAATATTAGTTTTCAAATAACTTTGCTAAGCAGAATTCGAGGTTTGCTACTATAAGCTTTTGTGCCAGTGTTAAGCTATTCATTAGTGGTTGTTGCTATTTCCTTTGCACATACAATATAACTTGAGGGCGGAATTTGTACTTTGCTATGATTTTGTATGTTTGTGATTTCTCTGCGCTTCCATTGTGCACATTACTTATGTTGAACCAGTTTTAGTAGGCAGCTACTTTGTAGTATTGCAATCATTCCTGGGTACCAAACTTGTTATTCATGTCATTTTTCTTTTTGCTGGAAAAAGAGGAGGCACTTATATTGTTAATCCATTCTTCTGTTGCCATTTTTTTACTAATTCTGTTGACATGCGTGCTTCATTGATGTTCAGATCATTTGCTGAATACAGCAGTATTTTGTGTGTGAGGCAATTCAATGGATCTTTTGTGGATAGTCAAAAATAAGGTTCATTATGTTTTCTCTTCTCTAGGTCTGAAGAAGGCCTCTAGGTCTGATGAAAACAGTGCAGAAGTTGTTCTTCAAGTTTCAAATTTTATAAAGGATGTTAATATATCCATGCTTTCTGATGATAACTTCTCTGAGGTAATCAGCATATTTTTTGTTAATCGATTTAAACTTGCAAGCAGTTTATTGGGATTTCATTCTTAGCCACATTGAACTACAATATTCTGACTTTTTTCTGGTTAGTGATCACAATAGAAAAACGGTAATAGTTTAGTGATCACTGGTGCTATTTACCCTCTGACTTTCACTTTATTTTCTAGTTTGGCAATTACTGGGGTATTTCTTTGTTAACCTTTGCACTTAGGAACTAAAATACATTCCCAAGAGCTAGGTGATGGTGAACTCACAAATATATCCTCTATTTTTGTTGTCTGTGTTTTTGCCTGAATTACATACCTTGTTAGAATAACAATGGCATGTCAACTGCAATATTATCTAATTATTGTTTTATTCTATTGATTGCAGGAAGAATGTGAGGATTTGCATCAGAGAATTAGAGACGATCTTCTCAAGAGGCCAACTATTGTAAGTTTCCCATTGTTTTGCCTATTTTTTTTTATTATACTTCAGACTCCTGCTGCTTATGTTATGGTCATGTCCATTTATACTGAGAATTTTATTTTCTGGTTTTTATCATGCCGTGTATTTCCTGTATGATGAAAAATTCATGGCTAGAGAAGAGAAATCACAGTAGGTTATCCTTTACACATAAAGAAAGTGTGGAAGCATTTTGTTTTGCCTTTTTATTATCTCCTTGTAAAGTTGTCATTATTGGATTCATTGGTAGCGTATTTGCTAAATTCATGTCATATTTTCCTTTTTGGTGCCTACTACCTGAAAACAGGGTGTGCCTCACTTGGCTAGGGATTTTGCTCACTGCTAAGGGAGGGTGATGCAGTCAAGTAAAAAATTTTTGCCATCACGATTTAATTCTAAATTTTGGTTATTTAGTTTTTCTTGTAATTTTGTATTAGCTTAATGTAACTTCCTGATCAGGATCTTCCCATTTAGGAATCTTATTTTATTATGATTTGGAAATGTTTTATGTTTGTTAGAGAATTCTTTTGAAGATTCCCGACCGAAGATTATGATTCATTGGCAGGTGTTAATATTTGTTTTAGGGAAACTTTCTCTTTTTTGACAAGAAAGAAAGTTTACTAAGAAAGAATAATAGAAAATTACTACACAGAGGACGAGGTATCCTCCTAATATAAGCAGCACGTAGATCAAATGCAAATAAGAAAATATTGCCTTGCAATCAAGCTGAACAGCACCAAGACGGTCCACGGAGAGCCCCTGTTGATAAGCTCACAAAAAAGCCAATGGTCTTCAAACAAATTAAAAGGAAAAACATTTGGCCTTAAAAATATGGACATTCTTTTCCATCCAAATACTTCACACCACAGTAAAGAAAGCATAATTGAACAGGACTTTAGCATCCTTTCTACCACTAAACTGTCTCCATTTTGATTCTACATAAATCTCCATAGTATCTGGATATATGTAATTTTCCTTTAACTGTAAAAAAAATACCCAAATTGTATAGGTCACTTCATAATGGTACTTGCTGATTTTAAAACATATAATGAACTAATCCGGAGATCAGGCTTTGGGAGGCATCCTTTTATGCTACAAGTTGTTAGTATCTGCCCTCTGAAAGACCACTAGACCAGGTCAAAGCCCTTTCCTTTAACAACACTTTCAAATTTTATTTGCTAAGAAAAAGGATGGTGATGGGAGAAATCAGAAGGCTATTAAAATTTACCCTTGTGTCATGGATAAGAAAGGATACATAATCTTCCGTAGTATAGTTGCTTTCTTTTTGTTCCCTCTTTAATGCTTTCATCTTTGATCCTCTACCTTTGTGTAGAGAAATACTGTCACTTGGTAAGCTAAGATTTTTATGTGTAAATTCAGTAACCATTCAAGAATTACTCATGAAGGTCTTATTCTTATTGTTTGAAAGTGCTTGTAGTAGTAGAACGTTGCCGAGCTAATATAGAAGTTTTTTAATCTCAAGTATTCACAATTTCAATTATCATGTGACTTATTTGAGTTAGTCTTCTATTGCAAACAATCATGTTCCAATGATATTCATGTGAAATCCGACTCCATCTTTTCCCATCTTTATCATTTTTCTTTCCAGTTTACTTTTAGCAGAAATGTGGGTTTAGCCTTGGATTTCAAATATGTGAACTTAGAGTACTTGATTTCAAATTTCATTGGGTAAATTCAAAATTCAAATATCCAAAATATATTTTCTATCTGAAATACCTTGAATGCTAAAACTTGCACCCTTTTAGTGTTATATGGAAAGTTACAGTCATTAGCAAGTAAGTGGACTTTGCAACTGGATGATGCTGAGTTGGTGAATGAAATCATATAGATGACACTTTCTGCTCATGCTTGGATCTGTTATATATTACAAGCAGTCATCCTTCAGCATAATTTGCCAATTTTATTTGTCTCTAGTTCCATTCAACGCTGAAACTTTTTTTTTTTGGCTCTTAATGCTTTGCTAATGTAAATTTTTAATCTTAAATAGGTGGAGCTAGAAGAGAAGGTTCAAGTCTTGCATCAAGATGTAACAAATCATGTAGGTACTTCATTTGCCCTATAAAATAATTTGAATGTTGAGATTGAGATTAAAGTTATATGATGGATTTTGGAGGGAAAATCTGTTATTTTAGATTAATTCATTTGATTTCTATACGAGCAAGTAAGGTAGTGGGGTTAGGTATAAAGCATGACTTATTTGTAAGCTTAGAAAAGCTAAGCATGGGTTAGAGTGAGTTATGGCTGAGGTATGGTATTGTCTTAAGACCATCCTCTATTGTACTTATTCTAAGTAAACTCTTATATATGTAAGAGTTAGTGCATCGTGCATTAAATGAAATCTGTCTATTTTGAAGGTTCATATTCCAGAACTTGTTTGTTTCTGCTGTTTGTGCATCTTTGCTCTACATTTTCCTACATTTAAGTACAAAATTCATTTATAAATGATAGAATTTAATTTATTATGTTGAATTCTATAAAAATATTCATGAGAGTAAAATGAGCATTTTCATTTACACCAAACATGAAAAAGTGAAATTTCAAGTGAATTCCACAAAGTTTTGTGGAATTCGTTTATGCCAAACATGGCCTCGAAGAAAAATATACCTAACAGTTTCTAGTTTCTCCTATTTAGTGTTTGTTTTAGAAGTTGGTATTTCTTTTCAATTGAGACTAACTTAAATATTGATGTTTGGCATGCCATGATCCCACAATAAAAAATTTATATTATTCTAGATATTTTGTGAATTCAATGTGTGGATTTACAAATTAAAGTTCAGGAAATGATAAACTGGACTTGTGGCTGTATAAAAGGATTCTTAATGTTGCAACGAAGAACTTAACATATTATAATCATAAAACTGGAAAATACTTACATAACATTGAATAAAATCTTGCAACATATCATCTGTCAACATAAAGAAATATTTCACAAAAATGCAAACGTATAAATGCTATTTTAAATATTTATTACAAATTTGATATTTCCTAGACATTTGATCTAACCCATTATAAAGGTTAGCCTATTTATTTGGGTTGTGCCATGTGAATTACTTATATGGTAGGTGGACAACTTAGAAATCTGTAATATCGTGATAACCACTACTCAAGCGATAATTGAGTTGCTCAGAAGAACCGTAGCTAACCAGGTGGAAATAGTGACACTATGCTTCCCTGAGCTGTGAGCATTTAAGAATAATCATCATAATTTATGAGATAAGATACCTTGAATGCTTTCTCGCTGGCTGCTTGATACAAGATAGCTTGAAAGTTAAGCGATTTAGGACTGGGCTTTAAATTGATTTAAGAGCTAGGAAAAGTGGAAAATCAAGTAGACAACTAGAGTTACTGAGTATGACTAGGAACCAAATAGCAGAAGAAAAGACGAGTTTCAGGGGTTGTTTGTGGTGAAGGTTTAACATTTGAATTCTACCCATTGACAGTTTTAGGGAAATTCAAAGAAGCTGAAGTTATTTGATTAGAGAAGAATTTCAGGCCTGAATGATATTGGAACTCCCTTGCAAATTTGAAGAAGTTATAAGATTCTAAGCTTCACACTTGGAATTATTTAGTCAATCACATCTAAAATTGAATTGCATCACACAGCTAAAGTAGCAGCAATA
This sequence comes from Aleurites moluccanus, assembly GCA_948193065.1. NCBI lineage: Eukaryota > Viridiplantae > Streptophyta > Magnoliopsida > Malpighiales > Euphorbiaceae > Aleurites > Aleurites moluccanus. Next base: position 12,227 of record CANXYC010558357.1, on the reverse strand, counting down.
GTTTCAAGGACAAACTTACTAATAATTTATCACAAGATAAGGTATTTATAGACATTAAATTCTGAACTTTTTGAAACATTTCATTCCTAGAAATAGTCCTAGTTCATTAAGGATCTTTGTTTCTGCGCAAAAATGAAGAGGATTAATTTTTCTTAACCAAGAAGGCTCTGAAAGAAAGACTGAAACTAGAAGTAAAGACTCAAAAGGTATAAAGACATCCAACCGTCCTTTTCCTGCAAAGCTGAAAATTTCAAAACTCCCCAGATTTCTGTAATTAAAATTCAGTGATTTCCCTACTTAAATAACATCAAAACAAAACATGTCATTGGCTACCAGAACTTAAGATTTGTTTGGAATTCTTTTTAGCTATTTTTGAGAAAACACCATCTTGAATATGCCGATTAAAGGCAATTAAATTTTATTTTCAAGGCAGATTTCCCATGTTTCAATTATAAATCTCAAAAACTGCTAAATATTAGTTTGAAACTGCTCCTTGCAACTTCTAAAAGGGTGCTTTTTTTTGGAACAATAGTTTCAACCTTAATGGTTGATAAACAGTCATTGCCAGCTAACCTTCTCATTATTTGGGGATGTGCCCAATAAATAAACTTTGGTCAGGGCATCAAGATTTGATTTGGCGGAGTTTCTAAGCATGCTGCTAACATGCTCCATCTGGGCTTTTGCATCAAATGTTGTGAATGTGATCACAGAGAGAATTAAATAGTCTAATAATTCATTATGACATAATGATGCAAGCGGTGAAGTGGATAGTTTAGATATTGATTGAGAATTTAATGCCTCTTGCTTCATTGTATAAAGAATGGGAAGTTTTGGGGGTTTTTTAAAAAAATGAAAGAGAGGAAAACAAAGATAGGTTGAAGTTGCAAGTTTGGAGGGCAGCCTCACACTAATATTGACCAATTTTTATTTTTATGGTAAATAGTTAGTGATGGCATAATATATTAGCATGGCAAGATCCCAATAAATTTTTTGCACATAATATGTTGCCTTGTAAATCAAATTACTAAAAAAAATCTGGAATTACGCAGTTAAGTTAATATGCTACTGTCATGTGACTTCTTGATTTATAAGAACAATCAAGAAATGCATTATTTTCCTTGTAGGTGGATGGGAAATTGGTGACGGAAGATACACAATTGGTTATCAGTCCACTATGTTCCTGTTTCATGTAGGTTTTGCTTGTTGGCATATAATGTCAAATGTGTGTATTTCTAACGAGTAGATGACCTATTACGCATTGTAAAAATTGTTCTGGATTTGAAATATCTGTTCTAGTGTCTCTGACCTGGGATCATGTTATGATACTTTTAGGAAATCAAACTTAGTGGTTTCTCAACTTTATTCATCTATTTCTAATTCATGCTGTGCATATGTTTCAGTGGCTTGTGGGGGAACTTGCTTTGCTACAAAAGCTAATAGATCGAGCCAATGAAAAGGGGTGGCGCAAAGAATATCCTTTTATAATTTCAACAAAATATGTACTATGGTTAAAGCATTACCTTATTTTGATTTATGTTGCTTAATTCATTTTAATATCATGATGGGGAAGATGTTGCATATGGTTTGTAGAAATATTTTGTTGTCATTTGTTAATCTCCCTGCTAAGTTCTCGTCATTGGACATATGCCGAATATGCTTGATCTTGGGCTTTAGAGCTGCAAGGACTAGAAAGAATTTATTATCATTGTTCTAGACTTATTAAGATAGTGTAGTCTGAAATGAATATAATATTAATTGTTACTCTCTTAGAGAGAATATAAATTATTACTTTCTTAGAGAGTATCACTTGTGCTTCATACCTAAAATATCCTGCTTTATTTATAATGAACTTCTCATAATTCTCAGTGGTCATGGCTGCTGTTTAATAGCACAGATCAAAACTGGTGTATCTTGACTATATGCTGCAAGTTAACAGCACGATTGATCATTTATGTAGATGATTTCTCCATTAGGATATCTATGACAATTTCTACTGGTCATTTAAGTTATAGGGACTGTGATATGGTACCAGAGCATTTTTTGATACTTCATAAAACCACTAATGTCTATGAATAGATTGAGCTTCAGCTACACTGAAAAAGTAGCATCTTGAGAATGTTGAAATTAAGAAGGAATGTCATTATTTCACGTAATATGTGCTTAAAAAAGTATTTGAACGAGGATCTGTTTTTTTGGGGCTGCCAGCATGTTAGGGTGCTATACTACTCATGAATGGTAACTGTTGACATAATCACTTAAATCAAATCCTTTATGGTAGTTATTAATACATATTTGAAAGCGGATGTATATAGCTTTTGCAGATTTTATTTACTGTAGTTATATTTCAAATTATAAAACCTTTTTTATAACAAACAATTACTGCCAAATATTGCATTATATAACAATTTTTTTAAAACTGCAATATATCACAATGTTAATTTTTCATAATATATGTTTTATGCTTTCATCATGTCTTTTTGATCTGAATTCTGAAAGTTGACAGAAATACAGTAGGCCCTATAAGCACTGAAAAATTTACAGATAGGTTAGAGCATAGAGGGTTAAAATACATAAGGTAGAACATTGAGAGTAGGGGGGTGAAAATATTGGACATGACATGAACTCAACCTTAAATTAGTGGGCTTGGGTTTGGCTTGGCGTGTTCGTTTCATCATAGTGTTGACTTGATTGTGACTCAAAAATAATTGTCATGTTGCGGGTTGACCTGCTATTATTCTAGTTTCTTAAGACAAAAGAGAATTGGTAGAGAGTAAGGGAGAGGTGGATAAAAAGAGAAGGGACCCTTCTATTTTATGCATAATCACGAAAGGACATGATTTTCCATTTAAGTCATGGTTTAGGGACCTATTTGATAGTGGGCCCTAAGTAATGCCTTATATATATTTTTTTCCTTTCACTAATATGAATAGTGTTTTATGTAGTTAGTGTACAGTATTCTCCTAATTGTGCTATCATGTCTTGTTCTGCTACTTGTTTAATAATTGGGTTGTGTTTGTATTGGAATTTTAACATGATTAACTTACTGTATTGAACATGATTAACTTATTGTGTTGTGTTTGTGATGACCCAAACCATGTTATACCTCTCTCTCGACTCCACATGAACATGACCTATGAAAATGAATTGGCACCTTTAATTTGAAACCACCATGAAAGGAAATAAATAGCTTTTCTGAGATAGAGAGTTGGGCCAGTTGGCCCAGAGTTAAATCTACTGACTTACATTAAGATGCAAATATAGAATACTTATCGATGTAGTTTGATTGAGTGACTTCCCTAGTGTCTGTTGAACTTCTTAAGCTTTTCAAGGAGTCATAGTTGCAGATCTGGAAGCATATTTTAGATAGAGAGAGAAAGGTTGTTTGGGGGAGGGTGCAAGAAACAGTATTGGGATAAAATTCGTACCACTCTGAATGTTGTTGGTAAAAGAAATATACTTCATCATTTTAGTAGCTTGATAGATTTTGATGGTGGGGCAGAAGATAGTTTGATTAGCATAGAACCTGAGGAACTGCAATCCTAGTCCTAGATGAATCTTGAAAGGATCTGAATTCATGCTGATATATTTATGTTTAGATTAATTAGCGACATATAATATTTAAGCACAGTAGTAAAAAAATTTAAGTATTTCAACAAGTACTTTGTTTCATCTCTGTGAAATATCTAATGATATATTTAGAAATAAATAATGACAAGATAGAAACAAAATTTTTGATTGAGAGTTTCTAAGAATAATCCATCAATGGAAAAGATTTAACTGATTATTCTGGATAAAAGAAGACTTTATTAATGAATAAAGAAGAAACATGCAAATTGGACGAACTGGTCCTCTTTTCAAAGAAGTAGAAAAGTACTGCCTAAGAAACAAAACTAATAATGTGATCCTTGCCAATTTGAATGAGATCAAATGGATCTTTAATTTAAATTTATCAATTAATCTAAATTTTAATAGAAATGATATACTTAAAAAAATGGTATAATCTCTCGCGTGCCTTAGTTTGCAATACTCTAAATATAACAAATCAAACATGTTTTTACTCGGGATAAAGATCATCAACATTAATTAAAAGCATTACTATTATGACTTTTTAGTCAAATTTGTGCAGAATAGCATATCAGATGTTATTTAGATTAAAAGGAAATTTTTTTCACTTGCATTATAACCATAACAGATATCCAATTTTAGTAGTTAATTTATGCTGAATTGTGTTTCCATATTTAATAATTCATTTAGAGGACTTTTTCATTGTTCAAATAGTGCAATATAATTGCGTCGAAATCAGGTTTTGCACTAAGTTCTATGAGAATGTTATTTCTAGGAACTATTTTATGCAAACAAATTGAGCCAAAAGTCATTCTCCATCTTCTTGCTTTTATTAGCGGGTGGAAGAAAGTGAATTTGTGAGGCTCATTGAAATTCTTTTAGAAGTTAGAACCTCTTGATTTCCTTTCGAGATAAATTTCTGTCTCAAATAACTTGGTCTACTAGAAAAAGCAACATCTTTTATTCTGTTTCACATTGTTTTCCTATTTGGTAACTCTTGCTAACATTCTCTTTGGGGTCCTTAACTTGCTTGAGCTTGTACACTCTTTGAGTACCTGGAGAGAAGGCAGCTGCTGCAGACTACAGATGAACAGTCACGACTATTGCGTGAGGTTCCCAAAGTTATTGCTGATGAAATAGAAGTTGTGGCTACTCCAAAGGATTTTCCAGATAACATAGAAAACGGAAATCATGGTTCACCAGAATCAGCCCTCAATGAAGGTTCAGAAATCATTGTTCCTGATGTGGCAGCCAAAGAAACTCCATCAACTTGGATTTCTTTTGGTGTTGATTCTGCAGGTATTCATTCATTAATTTCTTCTGTGAGGCTGTCCCTGTGAGAGGTGAAAATATTTTTATTTCTGTGCCTGTATCTGCATGCTCACGCCTGTACCTTTGCATTAAGTGTTTTATTTACAGTTGAGTGGGAATTGTTCACTCTTGTGGAATGTCTTCAACATATAACTTGGGTATGTTATTATTTAGTGAATGGGGCATCTTGATTCTTGAGACACAGAATAATCATTTAAATAAATCTATATTTAGATCACACCAAGAAATAATGAAGGCTGTGATGATACTACTAGGTATTTGATGTCATACCAAATTATTATAAAGAACATTAGGACGCTTAATGGTGAAGGCATGGAAGGAAGGTAAGGGTAAACTTCCCTTGGAAGGCTGTTTGGAATACTTTACTCCTACCAAGCTTGCTCCTTCTTAGCCCTAGAAAATGTGCAGAAAAGAAGGGAGGTCATGATTACTAGGTATTGTCTTTGCAAGAATGAAGCAACGCGCAGCACCTTTTTTGTAAAGGGTATTTAGATGGAGTGGGTAGCTTTGAGAACTGGCTATTTGGTCCTGGGAGTATTCTGGGTGGCTGTGAAATATATTCAAAATAAATCGTGGGCTTGATGGTTATACTCTTGTAAAAATAGGGAAAAGGTTTTAGCTTCACTCCTATTTATTTCTTGAATTTTGTGGTGGAAAGGAATAGGAGGGCCTTTGTACAGGTAAATCTTTGGGTTAATGGTTGTACCTGGTAGATGAATATGCTGTGTTAAACATTATCCAAATTTTTGTTTTTCTTCTTATCTACATGGCTAGCACTTCTGACATAATATATATTTCTTCCTATAGACGGTCCGAATCTTAATTGTGACTAAACCTGTCTTGCAGACAAGAATCTATTAACAATTATTAGTGTTCCTTTGGGAATTCTAATAGTGGGAAATGTAAATGAGTAATTCAATATTTTCGTAGGATCATTTAGGAATTTTTCTATTTTATTTTTCTGTATGATGATGTAACCTATATGGGCACATTGAGTTTTTGGTTGAATTAATATAGTTTGGAAGGAGGCGAGGGTTCTATCTCTTCACACCATCCTGGAATTTTCAGTGCTTTCTCTTTGCTTATAGAAAGTAAAAAAAAGAGACAGATTAATTGGAGTAAGCTCCTCTGCTATGAGTTATGTTCAAGTATTCCATCTTAGTTTTATATTATATTTTTTTGCCGTAGAAGCATAATGCATAGAAGAAAATTTATTTTTAATAACAAGGTGTGGTTTTTATCTCGTTGTTTTTTTCTTCTTTACTTTTTTCCCCTAATTTTTTTATTTTCTTTTTATCATTAATAAATTCTTTTTGGCTTTCCTCTGTCTGTTGTACTTCCCTAGACTCTTACTAGTTTCCACTTGTATGGTTGCTGAAATTGAGATTTCTTGAAATATAATGGTATTTCTACTTCAGCTGCTTTGCCTGTAGGATAATTAAAAGGCCTCTATGGTTTTCCATTTCTTTTACATGGAGTAATTAGTTGACTATACAACAAATGATGTTTAATGACGGAAATTACAGTATCTCAAAAGAAGTATGGATGAAGATAATTTCTAATCAATTTGGTGTCTTTTTTATATCCTAGGAGTCACAAACCAACAGCAGGCCTTGCTTAGTGGCAATAATATTATGGGCCTGAGAGTGGTTAACAATGTTGATAGCTCTCAGCTCCTTCAATAGAAGTTTAGCAAATCCCATCTGGATACATTTAAAGTTATCATAATAATAGTTACAATAGCATCAATTGATTGGATGCACATTTGGCATGTTGTCAGTTTGAAATGTTGCCTTTTACCATTTTGAGTTGGAATTAGATGCTAGTGAACTTGAGCATAGGAACACATTACTGTTGAATGTAGAACAATGATGCACATGTTCTCTCATATATTGCCTAGTATTTGGCATATCGCATCAGTCTTTGCTGGTATTCATCTTACAATACTCTTTTCAAGCCTTAAACATAATTTTTTTTTGCCATATGGTAGAAATGTATCAATATGAGTTATTATGTCATGTTATGCTTGTGCAACTCTAGATTTTGAATCTTCTCCATAACTATGCTCTTCAAGTCTCTAGTTTGCTTTTCTTTCTATAGGGAATCAAACAGTCTTGGAAACAAGAAAGCAGAACAATGGAATCGGTAAGATTTCCTCAGCCTCTCAGCTTGATGATGGCTAGGTCTAATCATGGAGAATAGTGGACATAGTCTAATATGGCTCGGAGAAGGGAGATTTGGAGTTTTAGCTCAGTTCTGCAGTAGCACTTGAAACTTTTGTTGATATTCCTTTTATTTGTTTTATCCTTGCCATGATACAATTCAAATATAACACATCCTCTTGCATGGTATACTAATACATTAGTTGTTACTGTCTACATAGGAGGTGATGAGCTTTTAGCAGATTTGATTCTTTCATCCTGAATCCTGATATTCAGTCTTTCTTATTTTTTATCTGGGAAAGAATAACAAGTACTGGCTCCTAGGGTTTTTTCCGTTTTATTTGTGGATTGTGGTCAAGCTTGGTACACATTCCTGCAATGCACGTGCATATTATTTTGTGGGATGCCTGTACTATTTGTGTCGTCCTGTTCTGCAAAGAATAAACCATAAAATTCTGAAATGGAGATCATCCACTGATTATTTTAACCACCCTTCAATAATATAAGAACTCATTTATTCTTTATTTGACTGCTATCTCACGACTTTGTTGCAGATTTCCGGCATGATGCTCAGCAAAAGCAACCAGCAGAGATACATTTTGAGAGCAACAATAAAACACAGCCTGTGAATGCACAAGAGCATTCACAAGGTGTGATGGATATACAGGTGATAGATTTGAGCGACGATGACGAAGTTGAAGATTCAAATGGTGGGACTGATATTCTTCATTACGACCTGGGGAGCTATATATGGCATTATGCAGATCCCCAAGGAGATGTCCAGGGCCCATTCTCAATTAATTCACTGAAACGTTGGTATGATGCTGACTATTTTCCACCAAATTTCAAGGTCTGGAAGGCTGGACAGAGCCCAAAGGAAGCTGTTCTATTGAGCGACATTCTTCACCTGGTATTTCCCCAGTAATCAGTGACAGTTTCCTGTTTTATCTTACATACAGTGTCCTTGTACATCTTGCAGGACTGATGTACAGTTTTACAAATAAATTGGAGGGCTTCCATTAAAGAAATTCAATGGTCAAGTCCCTAGTCCAGTGCTGTATGCTTGAGACTACCTACCCTGTTTGTACATTTAGAATCCTCAAAGATGTTACATATCATGTAGCCTTTCAATTCAGAACTAAATAAAGAGATCCAGATTTTTCATTTGGTTATTTCAAATTTAGTGGATTCCACCCGCACTTGTGGCTTTATAAAATTATTACTATCTTGAAGTTTCTTTTTATATAAATCCTTATTTATGGCTTGTAATCTGAATCACCTATTATCTGCCATAGTGGTAGTTTACTAGTTTTTGTATGGTCAATCTACTAGGTGCTTTTGTATAATGGCTCTTGTAAAATTTCCTCAATCTGTCTTTGTTTAGATAAAAGAGAAAATTACCAAACAAAAAAAAAAGTGTAACAAACTAGTAACAAGTTGATAAGAAAAAAAATCTTTTTATTTTTATATAATATTATCAGATATTAGAAAAACAAAAAGATATTTTTTATTTACCTCTTAACATTTTGCTTTATAAAAGTATGAACTTTATTTATTTTTTAAATTTTTTAGACTGTACTACATAAATATATTTTGTTTTATTCCTATATTGGCCCTGGAAAAGTTCCATGTTCCCTCTGGTGATTCCACCTCTCAATCTGCATATAAAGAAAAAGTTAATTAATTAATAAAACTTGGTTACAGTTTGATTATCTTAATTAATTAATTTCTCACACTCAGGAGCATCTTTGCCTTTCTCTTGGATGCACGTGATTAAAAATTAATAGTTAGTAGTATAATTATTAACTGCCCCATCCATCTCACAATAAGTATTTTAATTTTTTTTATATGTCATAATTTAATTATTTTATTTTTAAATTTAAATAATATTTTATTTTAATATTATAATAATATTTTAATTAAAATATTTAAAAAAAAAAATAATAAGAAATATAAAATATAATATAATTAAAAATACGGAAAAAAATTAAAATAATAAATTTAAAAATATTAAAATAAATAATTTTTTTTAATAATTATATATTTATTGTGGGAAGGAAGAAATAATTAAAATATCCTAATAACTCCTATTTCTTTTAAATAGCTGAGCAGCTACAGTCATATATAAGGTTTAAATATTAGTAAAAATAAATAAATAAATAATTATACAATAGAGCATAAAAGAAAATAATGCTGACCTGTGGTACTCAAGGTAACGGATATAACAGTGGCGTGTTTGGTTCGTGGTAGGAAAACGTACATCGGCTGGTGCAGTCCCTGTCTCCTCCAACCACTGTTCCTCCTCCTCCTCCTCCTCCTATATACAAGACAGATATAATTACAAATGTCAAGGTACTTGAACATGAAACCTGAAAATTTCAGACCTTAGACCTAGCCATTCCCCCTGGACATTATTAACTAGTCATTTTACCTATTGAGTCAATTGAACTATGAAGATATATATATATATATATATATATATATATATATATATATATACACCTTGTTATCAATTTGATCATGGCGATATTTGTTGTCGATGGGAGGAGAAGGAGTTTTATTGACTTGACCATACTGATGGGGAGGTTTAGGGGCTTGCTCTCCCTTAGCTACCCTGTTTACATCTCTTGCTCTCATCTTGTCATGGGGATCTATCTGAGCTGCTGCCGACATTGTTACTATTATATATTCTCTCTCTCTTCCTTCTTCAAGCTTAATTTGATCGGCTGCAGCCTGCATATCTATATATGGGGTCTCCATTGTAGAGCCACGTATGTTGCAGCTTGTCCATCTCTCTAATCTTTTCAAATCAACGATGCTAACGTGTGATTACTAGTTTTATAGTTTTCGATCGGTGGTATTGCAATTCGGTTAATCCAATTTTCTTTTTAATTGGTTTATTCGATCGTATGGATTAATCGGTTATATTAATTAGTTTACTCGGTTTATGGTTCTTTTTGCAAGTTAAAATCAAATATTATATTTCATTAAGATTTTTTTTTTTTTAAAATAAATTTTATATCAAATGAAATTCAAATTTGAAATTTCACGATTTTTTAGTAGTTCTTAATACTAAATCAAAATTTGTGAGTGTTAAATTCTAATTTCAATTAAACCAATTTTGCTAATATAATGATAACTTTCGAGGAAAATTTATTCACTACATCTATTTTTTGATAAATTAATACCGACTTTTTTAAGGAGACTACTCCGATACTTTTAGGAATGAAATGTTATACAATTGTAGTAGCAGTAAGAGTTAATTCAATGTATTGTATATCTTGTTTATATAGGAGTCTTTGGAGGTTTATATTAGGACAATGATAATGATAGGTGATACAACTATCCATACAACTGTTACAGCTATCCCTTTTATTGCATCTGATGATGTCTTATCTAACTAGAACATTTGAGTCCTAACCCTGTTAGACAAGAATTACTCCCTTGCAGTGTGGTTGTCATGCACAATTTGAATTCTAAATACTGGTTTACTTAGAAAACTAACCCACGTAAGGATTATAATAAAATATATTTTAAATTGGTTATTAGATGATGTTGAGCAGTCTTCCAACAAGAAATCTTTGATAAACATTTTGAAGAATAGGTGAAGCCTCCTCCTTGTAGGTGTCTATGTTTTTTCTGCCTCTAATATATATATATATATATATTTTTATTGCATGCATTTTCATATGTCTAACTGTTGGGTGAATAAACGCTCTCTAATAAGTTGATCTTAGATTAGCACATCTAGTCTTCCCATTCTCAATCAAAAGTACGTGAAACATGACTTCATAAATTGACAGCCAATTTGAGGGATTCACGAATAAGAATTTGAAGAAAAACTTTGTTGAATCCAATAAGTATACTGAGAACAATGGTACTAGCAAGGTTCAAATCAATCTTTTGCCCAAAGGTGGCTGTGGTAATGCGGTCCATATTCTCTAGCCATGATTTTGATTTTATTGAAGACCTTCTTCCTGGGTATTCAATTGATCCCTTCAATCAATTTTAGGATGAGAATATTGGTTCTGATCTTGAAGAGACTACAATGAATATTAATGAGAATCCTGCCCTCATCTTCTCTAGCTTAATTTTCTATTGGATGTTGCACACTTGCTATTGTTCTTCTTGTTGAACATTTTAGCTTCTACACATGCTAGCATATTTATTCTGCCTTTGCATCAGATTTTCTTTAATGAACTAGTACTTTGTTCATGAGTTAGTGTGAACCGGTGATTTGTTAAACCATTTTTGGCGCTTGCTCATCTTCTTATTCCCATGTTTGAATATAATTGCTTTCTCCATGCTAGGTGTCACACCCCAACTCCAGTGGTGCGACGGTTCTAGGGCAAGGGTAGGTTTAAGGTCACCATAAACCCGTAGAACTCCCACATTCTGAATCTTACATATAATTATATCATATATTTAAATCATGCTATGACATATCATAATCCATTCAAGCATAAATCATTTCTTTACTATATCATTCCATATCTTTCTCTTGTTTCTTAATGATCTAAAGAAGACATCTCTCATCAAAGAGGAACAAGAGTATCCAAAGAATAACATTCATACATCAAATATTCTATTATTCCTAAAAGACTAGTTACGGAGCTCTAGAATGTACTCTAATATATATTATATCACAATACCATTAATAATTATACAAAGTATCTCAAAAGAATAATTACAATAAAGCTTATTCGAGAAATAAGTCAAGAAGCTTAATCTTCTCTGCTAGCTCCCTCACGAGCTAAACTATCACCTGAAATCCACAGAAGAGGAGTGAGCCTTCAACTCAGTAAGATATGAACATGAAATAGAAAGGAGTGCATATACATACTTATATCAATGCAAAGTTTAGGAGAAGCATTTCTTTCAAGATCATAATCAGAATCAGGATATAGTTAAGTTTATAAGGAAACATAAGTGCTCACAATCAAATAGCACTATCAAATATCATGGCAGAACTGCAGAATGATCGATAGCCATGCTACCTCTCATAACAGAGCGCATCAGTAGCCTTGCTACCTTATCGCAAATGCATGCTTGGCCAGGCATACGCCTAGAGCTCCTGGTCCCCTCTAGGTGGAACACTGGTACAGAACTCTACCAGTTGAGTTCCCAAAGTGCACAATGGACCAATGAATTTACTCTCATTGGGAAAAG